>WEKX01016505.1:94426-129920 GCA_013390025.1 Pitta sordida | reverse complement strand
CACCAAAAAAAAAAAAAAAAGAATTGGATTCTTTTGTTTTCCTTTTTGGTGTAGTTGAGCTGGATATTGTCTACTATTTTAGAATTTTTCTTTGAAACGTCTTTTTCTGAGGTACTGTTTTGGGCTGGCAGTTTAAAAGAGCATTTTGACTACTAGGGTATGTGCCTCAACAGAGATTGCATTAGTGTGGGGTTGATTTCACCAGCTGATTATCTACAGAATGTGTTCATGCACACCTTACCTTTACGTGAGACTTGGCCTGAGATGCAATTTTTACGCTAAAAGATTTTGCAAGTGTTATCCAATAATCTGTCCAGTGGGGAAAGGATATCCCCTAAGATTTCTTCAGTTAATGGGGAAGATTTGGCCATATCATTGATTTTTGTTTCTTCCTTGTGGAGAGCTCTGGGCCATTCTGCCTAAGGCAAGTTGTTAGGATGCCTCCAGCTCTGTCTGCCAGAGACACCCCTGGGGTGCCTTCTCCTGTCAAGTACTGGGGTAGTTTTAGACTGCTCTGGAGATACAGGTCTATCAGAGACTAAAAGTTACAGGAATTTTATCTCGGTGCTATGATCTTCTCTCCCCTGATACAGTGCTGGCACAGTTTATGTTCCTGTGAGTGCTGCCAGGTTACCACAAAATGAACAGCTCAAGTTCCAGATTAAAATTTATATGGTCTGGTGGGAATGATGGTGGTGCCTGCAGGAGTTAGAGGTAAGGAGTATATCTCTCACTGGCTGAGACACTTTGTTACGAGCCTACCCTGTTGTATCACCGTTCTGATTTTTAAATACTGTTTTCCAATGTAGTCTGTTTTAGTGGGGGAGAATCAGTTATCAGACTTCGCTTGCATCCAAATTAGAATAATTTCAGTTGTGGTTGAGCCCAAAGAGAACCTGAATTAAAAATAGAAATAAAAGTACTGAACTCAAATCCCTGTTGTGAACATAGCATGCTCTAAAAAATGCTTTTGATATGGGCTACTTAAATCTGTGGTTTTGATGAGTTACAGTTAACTATGTACATGTGGGGTAGAAACAGACTACCTCAATGAATACATGGAATGTATTCCAAGTTAAATTGTTTGCAAAAATGTGTACTAACTTGAAAAACTGAGTCTATTGCAGCAAGATTGACTGGGAAGATTCAAAATCTTGGATACCGTATTCCTGTTTTTGAACCACTAAAGAGATTCTATGTGCTGTCAAAAAAGAAGTATTTGTCAAACTCAGTGTTTTTGAGACTGGATTGCTCTCTGTAAAAAAGGTAGGAAGCCTTGCAAAGTTTTTTCAGTGGTTCAAAGCAGATTTGGAGATTGTACTTGCAACTCCACTGCAAATGGGATCCATCTGCAGCTCAATTAAAGGGAAAAGCAGTCCTGCTATTTTAGTTCTTACCACTGCTGTAGCTTAGCTGTCTAGTTACTGTCTTTGCTGAAGTTTCTCTGAGAGTATTCCTGTTATGCTGTGCCACTCATCTTTTACTAGAGATTCATGACAATCTGTGATATTGAAGAAGAAATGTAGATGTTAATGCCACAGCTGCAGTAGGCAATTGTATCCTCCTACGTATCTGTATGCTTTCACTGCAGTTTGGATTTTTGGGGTGTTTAATATTTGCATAGCCTACCTCACCTTACTTGAGCCCTTCCTGCTTTTTGATCTAGACCCTGTTCTCTGTCTTAGACTCTGAAATACCCTGATCTTCAGGTTGTCTTCTGTACACACTCTCATTCTGCTCAATGCCACAGAGTATGCTGAATTGGAAGGGTCCCATAACGATCATCAAATACAACCATTAGCCCTGCACAGGACCATCTCCAAGAGTCACACCATGTGCCTTAAGAGTCTCATCCAAGCACTTCTTGAACTCTGTCAGGCTTGGTGCTGTGGCCACTTCTCTAAGGAGCCTGTTCCAGTGCCCAGCCACCCTCTGGGTGAAAGGCCTTTGTGTAATATCTGACCTAAACATCCCCTGACACAACTTCAGGCCATTCCCTCAGGTCCTATCACTGGTCACCAGAGATCAGCACCTGTCCCTCCTCTTCCCTCAGAAGGAAGTTGTAACTGCAGTGAGGTCTCCCCTCAGTCTCTTCTTCTCCAGGCTGAACAGACCAAGTGACTTCAGCCATTCCTATATGACTTCCCCTCAAGGCCCTTCAATGTCTTTGTTGTAGTCCCTTGGATGCTCTCTAATAGCTTAATACATATATTTTTTATACTGTGGTGCCCAAAACTGCACACAATATTCAAAATGAGGCTGCACCAGTGCAGAGCAGAGCAGGACAATCCCTTCCCTTGACTGACTGATTATGCTTTGCCTGATGCCCCCCCCGACACGGTTGGCCCTCCTGACTGCTGACTCATATTCCACTTGCCACTGGCCAGGGACCCCCACATCCCGTTCCCTGGCACTGCTTTCCAGCATTTCTAATTTAGGTCTTAAACTTCAGCCATGCTTCCTCTTTAGATTCCATGACATATCTGAGTATTGACTTTTCCTTGTTTTGCAGATGCTGTGTGCATTATGGTAAAACCCATTATGTCCAGGTTGACTTAACTTTCCCTTAAATCCTAACAGAAATCTTCTTAGTGTTACCATAAGGAAAGGGATTTCACTGAAGTGACCAAGACAGATGGAGGTTTAGATGTTGAGCAATAAATATTCCAAAGTTCTGTAACCCATTTCTGTAAATGCCGCTGTAGGTCTTCTACATACTTAAATTTGTAGTCCTCAGCAAATCGGAAGGCAAACTAAAGCAAATGTACTTCCTGTGCCTTTTTTAATCATTTTAGTTCAGTTCTTTAATGATCCTATAATATATGTTTCACCTCGTAATAAAGAGGTACTTTTGGTTGCATAAACAGTAAAGCCTTTTCTTTCAAAATTTATTTAGCATTGATTTGTTCACTACTCCAGACTGCTTAAGAACTAATAGGTCTGAATAAACTGAGGTTTACTTTATGCATGAGTTTTATAACATCATTTTCTTCCCATCTGCATTTCCAATGTGTTTCACTTAAAAGTTAATAATGTGTTTGTATTTGACTAGTTTTGCTTTATGTGTGTATTTAACTTAAAGCATGATTGAAATATAATTTTGTGAAGAAGATGGTAGCCATTAGCCTAATTTTGTATTGTTTGTTTGGTTTTTTAATTTTATTTGTGTCTTAGTAGTTTAGACTTGTGATGGGTTTTCAGCACTTATGTTTTCAGGGTTTCTTTTTTTCTCCACTGTTTACTCATTTATCTTACATATTGGAACTGTTAAAGCTTAGTGGATGATAATGATTATAAACTGCATATAGCAATCCTAAGGTCTTCCCAGGCTGTTACAGGTAGAACATTTTTCAAATGAGGATCCTTACAGGTTTTCCTTCCAGGGGAAACCAGGTTTCATGAGAGATTACAGAACTTTCATGTAAGAGACTGTATCTTAGAATCTTGCTTAAATTGCTAAATAAAACAACAGTAAAATTTATCCGTAACCTGGAGTGTTGGTTTATTTCCCTTTCTGTCACTTTCTGATCTCAGCTTAACGAGGTAAATGGGGTTTGAAAATGTACACATAGGATCTGTTCTAAGAACTAGTTGGCCTGGTTTGGGTTTTTTCCTCTGGCAGCGAGGGGGTTAACAGCTCCTGCCTGGGCCTCCATCACTGCCATGGAGATCAAGGTCATGAGAAGATAGAGACGCCTCTGTGAATAACATATTTGAGAAAGGAAAAAAAAAGCAGTAACAGAAAAGTAGATGGCCAGACCAGAGCCTGTGAGAAGCTGAGAGCTATGAGGGCACCACGGCCAGGCCAGCCAGAGGAGGGGTAGGAAGGGTTCCAGTCGTCTCGCTGCTGCTTGTAGAATGGACCATAGTGACGCAGACTGTCTGCCTACAAACCTATGAAANCTTGTTAGTTAATAAATAAATCCTTTATATTCCTCACTTGTAGCTTGCCTTGTTTTACCTGTGATAAGTTTTTTTTCCAGTTTTTTTCTCCGGGAGAGGTCGTGCATGAATCTCTGGCATCCAGCCAGGGTCAAATCATGACACTAGTATACAGAAAAAGAAATGTGAAGTATCTGTAAAATATCAATAAATCTGACTATTAACATTTCTATTTTAAACTCATTAAATAGCAAATTCAGATTAACTAATTCAGATTTTTCCTTCTAGATTTTCAAGAAAAGTTCTCACTAGCTTGAAATTTCTATGAATTTTCAATATTAGTAACCAAGTTCTGTTTAGAAAGTTTGTTTTCAAAAACATACACCTTGACAGAGAGAAGGTACTAAATGTAAATTTTTAAAAGACTTTTAATAAAGATTTGCTTTCCTAAAAAATAACTATATCATAGCAGCATTAACTCGTTTCATTCTCTTTAAATAGTACTTGTGGGATGAGTGCATACCCTGTGATGATTATTCATCTTTTTAACTGTTAGTTATGGAAAAAATTCAAAAGCTTTCCATCTATGACTGAATTAGTAAGAGATGCACATTTAGGTTATTTACAAGTTACAATTGGAATTTGAAGAAACAATCTAACATTAGCCAAAATATTGTAATTGAGATTCAACAGCCCTGAATATGCTATTTACTTGAAAAATACTACTTTGATTTGTTATGGCCAGTGATGAGAAATTGGTTACAATGAATCTGATGTTTCTGCAGTTAGATAATTTGTCTCCAGTTGAATTTGCAACCCTGTCTTTCTCTACACTACTTCAGTTTCAAGAAAAGACCATTTAGAATTCAAAATGTACAGCCAGAAATTTGTTTTGAAAGTGCTATTACAAAACCACCAAACGATCTAAAAACCAATAACTATTCTTAAAGTGTTTCAAAAAGTTTTGCTTATTGAATTATTTTTTAGACACATTGATCAAAACAGAAGGAGGACACCTATAAGGAAATTCAACTCATTTTTGTAATAGGTGAATGCTATTTACCTTAGAATAGTTCTTTTTCCTTCAGGTGGGTTAGGGTGATCAATCAAATGTTTCAAAATATTTGTCTTGAGGTCAGAAGCTATTGGCAAGAATTTGCATCTGTGTCTTGCTGAGAATGTCAAAGTTGAGTGTTGTCCCCATGGTTTCACTGATTTTTTTATTTCAGTTATTGTAGACAGCCCTCAAATGTAGTTCAAGCAAGTAGAATTTAGGAATTTATCTAATTCTCTTCCATCTTGTGGACGCTGTAGTTCTGTAAAGAACAGACCTATATCTGAGATTTTTCTCCTGAGAGATATGTCATTAGTGGTCTTTTTTAGAGTTGTTGCTACTCTGGACTTTTTTGTGAAGACTAATGAAATCTATAATGAAATAACCTTGTTTTGGAACTAACCTGATTTCTTTCCTTGATGTATTCTGAAATGAGCAGCCACACTTCAAATGGACAGCATTTTTTTGTTAGGTTAACTTAACTATAGTAAAGTTCTAAGGTGAATACTCTTTTTGGATGTTTACATTAAATAGAACCTCCCTTATCACAGGTACTGGAGGTTTCATGTGATGTGATTTTTGTGGTTAATCAAGCAAGTCAGGCAGCCAAGTACTGGATCTCTGGTGGACATAACCTGGTGTCCTGGTGCCAATTAAGACAGAGTATGAATTGAATTTAGAGATGATTGAATAATATATATAGAGAGAAATAAGAACTTCACTGTGACAAAGGGGGAAAAAATTAACAAATATATATATATGTTTGAACAACAACAATACCAATGACAACTGTAAACAGCTGGGGAAAAAAACCCAAACACCAGGGGGACAAGCTCAAGGGAGACTAGGGCACCCCCTAGATTCCAGGGGCAGGAGGAATAGGATTCAGGGTAGGCAAACCAGTGGAGTAACACCCAGTGATCCTTTCCTGAAATGTCTGAGGAGCTGCAGGGAGATCCAGTAGTCAGCAGGGGGAGAAGGCTGTACTGAGATGAAGATTCAAGGTCCACACAGTCCTGGGCAAAATGTCAGCAGTAGAGATCAGAGACAAAAACAAGAGTTCCTCAAACCAGAAGATCCACAAACCCACCCCTGTGAGACCTGGCAGCTGTAGTTATAGGGTCTTGGGCCCCTNGTTTACAACTACCTGAGGAGAGGTTGCCGCCAGGTGGGTGTGGACCTCTTCTTTCAGGCTGACAACACCAGAACAAGAGGACATGTCCTTAAGCTACGCCAGGGGAGGTTTAGACTGAATGTTAGGATGCGGTTTTTCACAGAGAGAGTGATCGCTCATTGGAATGGTCTGCCCAGGGAGGTGGTGAAGTCGCCGTCCCTGGAGGTGTTTAAGAGAAGACTCGAGGAGGAGCTTAGTGACATGGTCTAGCTGGGGGGTGTTGGGCTGGATGGTCCTGTGGGTCCCTCCTGGCCTGGAGTGGCCTGTGCACCTGTGAGGGAACTAGGTTTATGTTCACCACTCTGGGGTGTGCGTTCGGTCTCTGTATGGGCGTTAGATGGTGAGGTGGACTAGATGATCCTTGTGGTTCCCTTCCAACTCACAGTATTCTGTGATTCTATGAAAACACGGAGTGTTAAAGTGTGCAGCCAGTACTATCCCATGCTTATCAACCACTGGTAACCTTTTTTGATAATGCTCTTATATCATACTGGTTTTCATAGGTAAGCTTTCATTATAAATAAAGAGTAATTCAAAGATATTTTACAAATGAAATGATATTATTTGAGTTTTACTTTTGTAGGTTTATTTTGCCTTTTTAAGTAGGCATTTTAATAGCTATGTACAGCACTCTTTTTTTTTCTGATTGCAGTAAGCAAAGGAATGGATAGATATGAACTGTCATTATTTTACCCTTTCCTGCACCTCCTTCCTCACCAGCTTTAAAGATATATTTTTTTTCTTTATTAAACAAAGAATGGTCAAATTGTTTTTTGTTGCACTCACACTCCCTTGTTATTACTTAACACCTATGATGAGTATCTTTAGCTTTGCCTGTTATCATCTGTTCAGGGGTGAATAATAAGTAGTAAAAATTAAAGATGGTCTGTTGCCTCTAAAAGTACAGTGTATTCTATGCTGCTGAATTGTATAAATCACAGAATTAACAATGTTGGAAAAGACCTCTGAGATCAAGTCCAACCTATAATGTTGTCAGCTTCTTAGCTATTTATATGCACCTTCCTATTCCCTGGTGTATAATTAGTGAGAAGAACAAGTAAAAGTGTTTCCCCTCACTCATGGACACAGAGGGCCCTATCATAAAATGAGGAACTTCTTTTATTTTTTTTAATCATACAAGTTGTCTCCTTGCAACTAATGGACTGTGAAAAGAAATTGCACAGGGAAGGGATACTACCTATGCAACTGTATTTACGGTCAGATTTTAAACAGAAGGCCAGTTTATATGCAAAAATTGCTTACTTATCAAGACAAAATGTTTAATAGATCAACAGGAAGAAAAATTCTGAATGCAAGCAAAATTATGTATTTACTATGAGAAAAATATTTCATGAAGATTCCTTTTTATATATTAGATTTTCAGACAATATATTAAGAGTCTAGAATCCATGTTACTATGTGCTTTTACTAACAAATCCTGAAGTGTGTATGCCAGAAAAATGTCTGCTTTCCCAGAATTAGAACTTTTTGCTGTATAATTAAAAATCCACTTTAGTACAGTGGTGAGTGTCCCCACCTCTCATACGAGTGAGTGGGGGTTTGATTCCCAGAAGGGAGGCAGTGGCGCCGTTTTAAGAGCTGGACTCGATCCCTGGGGGTCCCTTCCAACTCAGAATATTCTATGATTCTATGATAATTCTTGAAACAAACTAGATTTATATTTAAGAGTAACTGTTAGTTTCTTTTGCAGTCCTTAAACTGAAGGTAATTGACAATTTACTGAACCATGAGAAAGCTTCAGTATGTAGGCTGTCTAAGACACCTAACACATTCAGCATGCTGTACATGTTATGCTATTGAAAAAAGAGTCACGTTGCCACTTTTTATGTTCTTTTTTAAGACCAGATGCTTGTTCTTGTGTCCCCTGATATTTGTGTGCACTTCATTTTCACATATGGAACTCCACACTGCAGTGGAAAGGAAAAATTTCTCATCAATTTATTGGGTGCTACCCTAAACATTTGAAGGTGAAGGAGGTGTGTGTCTTAAAAGAGGTTTCAGAATAAGATGATCAACCTTTCAGAATAAAGTGATTAAGTGGTTTGACAGCAATAACATTTCCTCAGTAATTCACATCTGTGTCTTCATGAGAAGACTAATGTCATATTACTCTGGTCTGTAGTTTGACTCAGGTCCCCAAATTTTAATGTCCAGTACACTAGGCATGTTATACGTATTTGAACTGTTGAGAAGAAAAATATTAATGAGCTGCCTTCCCTTTGGAAGTAAACTCTAGATTGCTTATTACTAGCACTACCAGCATTCTTATAGTCTAATTGGCACTTAATGGCTCTCTCTCGATGTCTCTAATTTTCCATAATTAATGTGCATGTAAAATGAACCTTGTGCTCATATACCACATGCTGAATAATGTAAGCAAGCTATTACAGTTTGCTTGTTTGCCCCTTCTGGTCACTAGATTTCAGAATTTTGCATTGACTTGGAGCTGTGAGGGAGAAATATAGCAGGCAGCTCACCTGTCCTGTTCAATATCTTTATTGATGATCTGGACGAAGGGATGGAGACTATTATTAGCAAGTTTGCGGATGACACCAAGCTGGGGGTAAATGTAGATCTGGAGGAAGGTAGGAGGGCTTTGCAGAGAGACCTTGACAGGCTGGATAGATGGGCTGAATCCAATGGCATGGGGTTCAACCAGTCTAAGTGTCGGGTGCTACACTTTGGTTACAATAACCCCATGCAGAACTATAGGCTGGGATTGGAGTGGCTGCAGGAGGATCAGGTGGAAAGAGACCTGGGAGTGCTGGTGGATAGAAAACTTAACATGAGGCAGCAGTGTGCCCAGGTGGCCAGAAAAGCTAATGGTATCCTGGCCTGCATCAGGAATAGTGTTGTCAGTAGGACTAGGGAAGTTATTCTCCCCCTGTACTCAGCACTGGTTAGACCGCATCTTGAGTACTGTGTTCAGTTCTGGGCTCCTCAGTTTAAGAGGGATGTTGAGATCCTTGAGCGTGTCCAGAGAAGGGCGACAAAGATGGTGAAGGGGCTGGAACACAAGCCCTATGAGGAGCGACTGAGAGAGCTGGGATTGTTCAGTCTGGAGAAGAGGAGGCTGAGGGGAGACCTTATCGCTCTCTACAACTACATGAAGGGAAGTTGTAGTCAGCTGGGTGTCAGTCTCTTCTCTCTGGCTACCAGTGATAGAACAAGAGGACACAGTCTTAAACTGCGTCAGGGGAGATTTAGACTTGACATTAGGCGGAACTTTTTCACAGAGAGGGTGATCTCTCAGTGGAATGGGCTGCCCAAGGAGGTGGTGGAGTCACCGTCCCTAGAGGTGTTTAAGAAAAGGTTGGATGAAGTTCTTGGTGACATGACCTAGATATTAGGGTAGTGTGTTATAGGTAGGATGATGTGTTGGTTGTAGGATGGCAACAGGTCAGGTTAGGTAACAGGTTTGACTAGATTAGATTAGGTAACGGGTGATAGGTTGGACTTGATGATCTCTATGGTCTTTTCCAACCTTACTGATTCTGTGATTCTGTGATTCTGTGATTCATGGAAGCATATAACCCAGCAACAATGAAAAACCTCAAGTAAGTTGTTTTTATTTGTTTCCCTATACAAAAACAATCTAGTGAATAATAGATTACAGAATTTTCAACTGTGTTGCAAATATACCTCTCTAAACTGATTATGTTTTTAATACCTAGATGTAGATGGTCATCATAGCTACTTATCAAGGCAAAACTTGTAATACCTAATGAAATTATGAATTAGAGGATATATCATTTAAAAAAAGTTTTCTATCTTGTTGAAATTATATTGAGGGCCTCTACCATGAGGGAACAATTTTTTTCTCTTTTAACTATGGGATGAGTTTCCAGATATTGAAATATCAGGTCACTAACCGGATATTTTTTGTATGTTAGAGAATAAAACATTTTTTTTTAATCTTTTCTACTAGTCTTTACTCTGTAGTGCAGAATGCTGGCTTAATGTAATTGTATTTGATAATTCTGATTGAAGAAAAAAAGATTTTCTCACCTTTTTATTTTACTGCTATTGCTTTGTATTTAATCCTGCTGTCCTTGTAAGCTTTATTGAGTTTAAAGAACTCTCAGTGACGACAGGTCAGGGAGGCTCAGCCCTCACAGAAAATAGATACCATAAGAGTGTCGTCTTTTAACAGTTATGTTTTTAATAAGCTCTTTTTCTGCTGCTACTGTAATATACAGTCTGTTTCATGGAAATCAAATATAATTTTTTTCTCATTGAACTTAGAAAGGACTTGCTCATGAGAATTCTGTACCTTTTTTCCATCTCTTCATTTATCACTGGCCACAGGAAATTACATGAAGGTTGAATTGAGGTCCATACAGTAATCTGGCAGATAGGATGCCTTATTTTCATACATTTTGCCAGACAGATTCAAATAAAAATGGATTTTAAAATACAGAAAAACTCAAATAAGTGTGGATTCAGCTTAATTGAAAGAAAAGTTTTGTGGTCCTGACTACAGCTAAGCTGTCTGTAAGTGTAAATAAATGGCAGTCTGCTATTACTTATAGATTATAAAATTTAAGAAAATGGTTGTCTAGAAGACTGGTGACACAGACACTTTTGTGCTTTTACACATACATTTGTGAATGAAAATATTTAGTCATTCCACTTCTCTTTACATTTTATCAAGTATCTCTGTGATCTCTCTAGCGCTAATGCCTCTTCTGCTGTTGTTAGGTGGTATGTATGTCTATATTAAATGTGTCTCAAAGCTACTGTCATTACCTTGTAGTAAACCTGATAATAGATTTGCTGTCAAAGCCAAGTGTATTCCATTCTTATTGAATGCCAACTTGGATCTTCAGTACAGTCTCCATTTGCCCCTTTCTCCAGGCTCCACCTTCCCATGCGTCCTGGAATTACAAGGAGAGTCATCCACTCCCAGTGACCCATTTAAATTGTCAGAGTAAATTAGGACCCCTCTATTCTACTCACAGTGGGAAGTGATCACACAGTTCAGTTATGAAGAAATTGGTGGGAACACTACGGGGAACAAAATTCCTGCCCCCCCCCCTGCGGCCCCCCAAGTCACTGCACGGACTGCTGGTGGACTGGTCTGCCTGCCCACGGCAGCTTGGACTTGCTGCTCGCAGTACCTGGGGCACGGCTGTGCCCGCCTGTGCCAGCCCAGACTCAATGCTCACAGCACCTGGGGCACAGCTGTGCCTGCCTGCATCGGCCATGACTCACTGTTCACAGCACCTGGGGCACAGCCACGCCCAACCGTCCCAAGAGCGCCACACTAGAGGCAGCAGGGCCACCTTGGCCACTGACTGTGCCAGCGCTGTTCCCACGGTGATGGGCTGGGCTGGCCAGGCATAGGCAGCCACTCACTCTCCTCTGCCAGAGCAGAGGATGCGAGCTTAAAAGCCAGATGCGTTCCAGCTTAATCGCCTATTTTGTCACCTTTTCTACAAAAGTTTGTCTGTTTGCTTGGGTTTTTTGAAAGTGGGAGTTTGAAGTTCACATAGTTTTTAAGCTTGACTTCTGGAACCAGTTCGTTCACTTCAGGCTTCACTGTACCTAAATTCGTGAATTCGTTGCCAAAGTCAAACATGGGTTTAAATTGTGCTAGTCTGACCGCTGCAGGGTGCATCTGGGAGCCTGCAAAATTCCTGGAAAATGCAGCCTGTCCTCAGCACCTGTCCTCAGGACCAGGATGCTGCTCTGCCAGTGTGCTATCGGCAATGTTACCATGGTGACAAGGCAGCCACCAAAGTCCCTGCTCTCACATGTTTAAGTGCCAGTAGAGCTATGCACAGCTTGCCCCAGCCACTGCTGTGCCATGCCAGGCATGTCCCCCAGGCGGGAACACACTGGGCAGAGCTCAGAAGTCCATACAGCCCTGCAGTGCCTCCTCCACCTGCTGCAGCTCCCACAGCAGCAGCAGCCAAAGTCAGGGGCTTGTTTGGGAGGGAGCGTGGGCTCAGAGACCCCTTTGTCACGACTCCTGAGGACTCCCCAGGCAAGGATGGGGCAGATGAGCCCCCCTTTGCTCCCCTGAGTGTGCCAGGAACTTCCCGGAATGCCCTGCAGCTTTGTGCTGCAGAGGTAGAATTCAGCATAACTGAGTCACCTGGAAATCTAGTCTTTCAAACAGTTCCTTTCTTTTATGCTGAATACGCTGGTCCTCCCTTCAGCTAAGAAAGAATTTCTAGGTTTGGAGTATGGGCAATCTACTCCTCTAGAGCAGAAATTAATTTTATTTCCTGGATTTCCCGATATAATATAAACAACAGAAAAGGCAGAGAAGGAGAGGTCGTTCACTGCTAATCTGAGCAGTGTAGAGTTTTTTCCATTTTCCATTGCTAATCCGGACACTAAAAAGAAATATTCTTTTCTTTCTCTGCTTTTTTCTTTAATACTGCATTGCTGTTATAAGTAAATAAAATACTTTTACCACTTACTGAATTTCCCAATCACAAAATGGATGGTTAAAGGCTGAGATGATTCTGTCAAGTTTTGACAGAAAAAAGGGATCAAACTAAAGGGGATTCAACTGTTAAAAAAATAAGTAATACATATTATCCTAGTAGTTATCCTCTTTTGACAAAATCAGTAAGCACAGTAAGAGCAGTGTAATACACTATAATATTAAAATTGATATTACAGATATTTAAAATATTTTAGAAAAACACATGCCTAGACTTACCCTTTATATTAACATGATATTGCTTCTCATGTAATCTTATCATTCCCCATGCATTGGGCAGATATTCCTGAAGCACAGAGAAGGTCTGTTCACCACTAGAAATATTGGGGTATAAAATATTTTCAGATACATAATTATAGTGCAAATTTCCAGGTACAGATTGTAATGTTCATTCAGGCTATGGTCATATTTAATACATCACAGGCATAAAATTTCTGTTTTGCTAAGTCTTATATACAAAGAGGTTTTCATCTAGTTTTACTTTATAAATAATGAATGAAGGTAAGATAATGATGTCCTACCATGATTAGGTGTGCTGACAAGGGTGACTCATCAACTCTAATCCAGCCCTGTGGAAAATAGCATGTTGGAAAACTTCACAGTCAAAAAGAAACATTACGCTAGGTATAGTCTTTCAGAACTCTTCCAATTTAATATTACTTTCAATACAAATTAAAAAAGGAGAAATTTTTGGCAAATGAACAGTTTTTCCTTATTAATGATGAGTGGAAAAGAGGAAAAACAGCTATTGACAAGTGAAGATACATATCCCACCATATGGATTGTAACGCTTTAATTATATTGTTCTCTTTCTTTTTATGGCAACTTTTAGAGATAATAATTTTTCAAGTAATTAAAGACCAGCTGCTACTTAGCAAACTAGGCACCCAATTAGGAATCCAGAACCTGGTAAACAACCTTTCTTGCCAGCCAGATAGCTGAATCACCTCCTGTCATGGACATGGAAGTCTTTTCGTAGTTGTTGTTTTATAAATGTACATTTTATTAATGTTGACTGGCTTTGCTGAGTGCTTTTCCCTGAGACAAGCACAACAATCCAACATCATATTCACATATTTTTTTTCAGGACAGCTTGAAATACCATGTGGTTTTCTACTTTTTTTTTGTGAGTTAGCTAACTATAACAATACATTTTGTAGGAAAAGATTTCTGACTCAAAAATTAGATGTACGTACTTCCCGTATGCAGAAAGCAGTTATCCTACAGCAACTTCCTTTCACTTCAGAATTTTTAGAGAAATTACTTTCTTATTTCAGATTGAAATGTAGTTTTTCCATGCAACGCATAGTCTATATGAATGCAGCCCATTTTTATTCTGCCTAGTGATGTGGAATAAAGAAATAATCCCCATATGTAATGTATTGACTTTGTTTATAAAAATAATCACTGTGGAACTCTTTAGGACCAACAGTAATGAAAAAGAAATCTTTGAAACTTGGCCTGTTTTTCGTCAATGGTCACTGACATAAGGGAAGGAGTTCTGCAGACACCAAGGTAACCAAAGCTAGAAAAACCTGAATGTAAGTTCAGGTGCACACTTCTGGAAAAATCACAGAATCACAGAATTAACAAGGTTGAAAAAGACCTTTGAGATCAAGTCCAACCTCTTACCTATCACCGTCTCATCATCTAAACCATATCACTCAGTGCCTCATCGAGCCTACTCTTAAACATCTCCAGGGACGGTGATTCCACCGCCTCCCTAGGCCGACCATTCCAATGACGGATCACTCTTCCAGTGAAAAAGTTTTTCCTAATATCCAGCCTAAACCTACCCTGACAGAGCTTGAGACTGTGTCCTCTTGTTCTGTCTACAGTAGTCTTGGAGAGAAAAGACTGGCCCCTGGCTGACTACAACCTCCTTTCAGGTAGCTATAGAAATGTAAAAGATCACTCATACTGAAAGGAATTGTTTGAATGATTCATATGTATTGCACCAAGACATCTTTGATGTTGTACTAAGAATAAAAAGCTTCTATTTTTTATACACCCTTGCTCAAAAAGACGAAGTTTTTGTATATGTCAACATAAAATAAAAATAGTAGTACATAGTTACAAAAACAAGTTGACAACTTGTCCATGGATCTAATACTTGCTTAACTAGTATTGAGGGGGAAAAAAGCATCATTAACAGAGCAAAGGAAAGAGTACAGGCATTTTGGAAGCATGNTCTGTGATTCTGTGAAATGGAGAAGTCTTTGACTACTAGGTTAAAAAGGAAGAGAAAGAAAGCTCATAAGGGAACAACAAGAGAATTTCTGTAGACTTAATATATGAAGACATATTTCTTAGTCATGAAATTAGTCATGTTTTCACAGCAGATTGATAGCTTCAGGTATTAGGGAAAGATTCCTGCAGAAATGGTAGCCAGTTCCTGTGGCAGCTTCTGCTTTATTGCTTTTGCTCTGGCTTTGCAGATCTGTTAGCACACAAGAAAAGTAAGCTTCATGGGATGAAAGCTGGATCTCTCAATAGAAATAAAACACAATAAGTTTTGAATTTATTAAAATTAAAACCAAAATTTCTTAATAACATTATAACTTTGCCAACAAGAATGGGCTCAGATGGGGATGTAAGGAGAAAAGAGATACTTCAATGAACTGTGCAAACATCCATTTGTTTTCAAAGGAGATGGAATTGTGCTACTTTGGAGAAAAACATAGATTGTTGTTTGTACTGGAAAACTCAGATTCTAGAGGCAAGATTAAAAAAATGTCACAGACTGCAGTTACAGGTGTGGGATCAGGCAAATTTCCCAGGCTCAGATTTTCAACTAAATGCCTTTCTTGCCACTGATTACCATCATCTTATGTTGCACTCTTCATTGTAAGTTTGCTCAAGATGAGTCAAGATCATCTGCTATCCCTGTTGCTGCCACATGTGAATGGTTTATTTTATATGGTTCTGCCCACTTCTTCTACCAGTCTTGATCAAAGTGACAGAATTGCAAGCAGAATAACTCCATTTGTGCTCCCAGGAAGCACCAGGAAGCATGAAGACTCTTTTACTGTATATGAGACCTATCAGCACCCTACAAAAAACAGTTCCCTACTCCTTACACTGACTGAGCTGGTAGGTACTTTAGCCTATAGCTCCACTGAAAGCCCAAGCTTTTATTTTGCCGTTGAGGTTTTTTTTTTCTTAACCTCGTTAAATAACAGCAGAATGAAAGGGGGGGAGAGGCGGGCACCAAAAAAATGTGGCAGAAAACTGATATTGGGAGTACAGTTTTCCTTTTGTGGACTGAGTCGTTCTTATAAATCTGGTGATATTAACAGTGGAGTATACCCCAACCATTACACTGATTTCGTGAAATTGAACTGAAAATTAACTTCTAGTTAGAAGGTATATTTCATATTTAGGATTAGATTAGAACTGAAATCAAGGTATATTCATTAGAACTGAGTTTGAGTCTTCTCAAACCAGCAATGTTCGGAGAGCTTACTTTTCTGAGCTGGTTTTGTGAATGACGTTCTTTTAAGCCAAATATAAGTATTCTGAGCTTGACATTCTTTTAACCCAAATAAAAGTATTCTGAGCTTATGCGGAACATTTTTAGAATTAGTGGTACTAAGCATTGTGAATGTAAAGCAGCTGTTCTTCAAAGTTAAATAACTTGGCCATTTCCCAAAAACTTTTTGTGAAGAATTTATGAGCTTAGTGTACTTAATGGAAGGTCTGCCTCTTACATTTAATTTTGTTCCTTTTCTTTTCCTTCACTTAAGCCCAGTGAAAATGTATTTAAAACTGTATCCAAGTTGTGTGCATTTAGTTTGAATAGGTGGGGAAAAGAACACGTAAGCATTAGACATTTCAATGTAGTGTTGATTTATTTGATTAGAAATCAACTTTATTTCTCTTTTCCTGTCTATTCAAAATAACTATGTAACACTGAGAGCGTGCATTTGTTTGCTTTTCACAGTCACTATTTAATTTTGTTATTTTATTTATTGTTAGTCTTTCTAATTAGGAATGGCATTTATTTTTTGCATTAGTTTTGTTGTGGCTTTACCCAGAAATGGCAGTGTTCTAGAATATGTAGCAATACATGTCACAGAGGTAAGGATGATGATAGTGGTTGAAAAATCAGCAATGATGTATATTGAAAGGTGAATTCAACATTACAGCAATGCTGAATTTGCACTCTGGTTGGAGGAGGGCTAATCAAGTCAAATACAGTCACTTTAGTGGTACTAAGACAGTTAGTGCCTATAGATGTTTAAATACCTCTGACATGGGACTGTAGAACTGGAAGGGGTCTCCTGTATCACTGTGTCCAGCCTCCTAAAAATACATACTTTTGCAAAATACCCCAACCAACCAGCCAACCCCTCCCAAATATAAAACAGAATACTTTCTCTGACACTCACACTGCAGGTCTGTGTTGGGTTTGTGTGGCCAGGTTTTGGCAGTGGGGGGGGCTACATTGGTGGCTTCTGTAAGAAGCTGCCAGACATTCATCCCTATCCAGCAGAGCCAATTCCAGACTCTCCAGGAGAGACTCACTGCTGCCCAAGGCCAAGCTAATCCAGAGTGATAGTAATGCCTCTGTGATAACATATTTGAGGGGAAAAAACTCAATGTGCAGATGCAATTGCAGCCAGAGAAGAGTGGAGTCAAAATACGTGAGAGGAACAACTGTGCAGACATCAAGGTCAGTGAAGGAGGAGGAGAAGGTGCTCCAGGTACCAGAGCTGGTATTCCCCTGCAGCCTGTGGTGCAGACCATGGTGAGGAGGATGTCCCCCTGCAGCTCATGGAGGACTATGGGGATAGGGAGATCTACCTGCAGTCCATCAAGGAGACCCACACAGGAGCAGGTGGATACCTGAAAGAGAGCTGTGAACCTGTGCTGGAGCAGGTTCCTGACAGGGACCTACAGACTCATTGAGAGAGCAGTCAGTGCTGGAGTAGGTTTTCTATTAGGACTTGTGACTTGTGACCCTATGGGGGACCCACACAGGAGCTACCTGTGCCTGAAAAACTGCATTCCAGAGAAAAGTGACCCACATCGCAGCAGCTCAAGGAGAACTGTTGCATGTGGGATGGACTCATGTTGGAGAAATTAATGGAGAATTGTCTCCCATGGGTGGGACCTCACAATGAAGGTGGTGTAAAATCCTTTTCCCTGAGCATTGGCAGGAACATGTGCTGAACTGACTGTAATCCCCTGTGTACTTGCACCTACTGGGGGAAAGAAGGTAAAGCTTGGGAAGGAGGGAGGGGGCGGGGAAGGTGTTTTTTAAGATGTATGTATTTTACTTCTATCCTGCCAGGTAATATCTTCAAGTTGAGTCTGTTTTGCCCATGATGGTAATTGGTGAGGGATCTCTCCCTGTCCTTATCTCAACCCGTGGATGCTTCATTATGCATATTTTGTCTCCCCAGTCTAGTTGCAGAACGGACGGATAGAGCTGCTTTGATGGGCACCTTGGCACCCAGCCATGATCCAGCCACTACAAGGTCCCACACTGGCCACACTAAATAGTAAAGCAAAGACTAGTGCTGCTTAACATAAAGAAGGGATTTAGTGGGAACAGAGAAGAGAAAGAAAATGAAATGGTTTACCATTCTAAGCTGACTATTGGAGCTGCAATGTCCCATGTTTGGCCAAGAGAGATTTTAAACTTGACTTTTTCTGAGACAGAGGAAAGAATTTTTCTTACTAAAACTTTAAATTATCAAGAATTTTCAGTAATGACCTAGAGATCCTAAACCCCTCAACAGAGCCCTGCATTGTGACCTGCCTTTAGCTATAGGCATTTTCCAGTGGTTCATAAGTTTTTTCTTGAAGGAGAGCAAGAAGAGGAGTGGAATCCTTCCTGCAACACAAGCAGTTATCTTCTGCTGTTACACAGAAAAGATGTTAATTCTAATGCTGAGAAAAACAAATGAGACAGCACAACTTTCCTTGAGTGATTTCAACCTTCCTCCATTTGCTCAAATATAATACGTAACAGTATTTGTCCAGAGTTTTTTAATTTCTTGTTCAGTATCTTTTCACTTCTTTTCTGTAGGTGGTAAGTATGGTAGTCATCCTTTCTTTGGTTTGTCTGGCTTTGGTTTTGTTTGGTTTTTTGNGAGGAGTGGAATCCTTCCTGCAACACAAGCAGTTATCTTCTGCTGTTACACAGAAAAGATGTTAATTCTAATGCTGAGAAAAACAAATGAGACAACATAACTTTCCTTGAGTGATTTCAGCCTTCCTCCATTTCCTCAAACATGCGTGTACAGATATTTACATCTGTGTGAGGATGAGTGTGAAAACAGAGGCTTGTGATCAAATTGCTAATACAACTTGTACAACTTTGATTTCATTTTCCTGTGTCTGAAATAATCATTATACAAATTATAGAAACTGTATTTCATTTCTGGAATAGAATAAAATATACATAAATATACAAATATAATACATAACAGTATTTGTCAAGAGATTTTTTAATTTCTTGTTCAGTATCTTTTCACCTCTTTTCCGTAGGTGGCAAGTAGGGTAGCCATCCTTTGTTTGGTTTGCTTTGTCTGGCTTTGGTTTGGTTTTTTCTGGTTTTGTTTGTTTGGTTTTGTCTGTGTTGTTTTTCTTTTTCTTGGGTTGTTTTGTTGGTTGGGGTTTCTTTTTTGGTTGGTTGCTTGGCTGTTTTTTTGTGGGGGAGGTTGGGTAGTTTTTTTGTTTGTGGGTTTTGGGGGATTCTGTGTGTGGTTTGGTTTTTGGAGGGGAAGAGGGTTTCTGGCTATAAGCAGATAGAAGGTCTGGTTACCCAGCCTGGGAAAGAAGAGGCTACAGTTTCATTTGAAGCCTCAAATGCTAATTATTCATCAACATTGTTAGTATTTGCTTTGTTCTTTCAGGCAGATCTTGATGAACACGCAAACATCTTTATTTCTTGCTTTTCTAGAAGGACGCAGGAATATCAGCCTGTAACAGGTAAGGAATACATCTTGTGTAAGATACTGGAAATCTTTTATTAGTGCTTGATTTTTTTCTTGAAAGTAGCAGGATATGAGATTGACTTTTGACCCTCAGAGAGAACATCTGAAAATATCAGTTATTTTAATACCCACTTCTTTTTTACTTCACTAGGAAATGGCTTGTTAGGCACTCCTTCTTGAAGGACCTCTTAACTTAAGTTGCAGTTTGTTTACAATAGCTCTGGGCAGATAAGCTCCCTTTCTTTCTACCAGGACTCTGAAGAGTATTTGCAAAATGTGTAATATTGTTCCTTTGCTCAAGCACAATTATTGTGTTTATTTCCAAGACTGAAATATCTTCACATATTTTAGGCACCTTAGTTTGAATGATATAATTTTCATTCTTACTGTATTTCAATAGGAACAAAGCCAAGTCAGTATTCAGTACTCTGTGGTGCATCTCCCAGAATTAGAATAGACTACAGGTGATTTAAGACAGAAGAATAGAATCATTTCTAGCTAGGAACTCAAGGTTGGTTCTTGAATAACTTTATTGGGTTTATATTGTCATTTGTGTTATTTTTCAACAGTGACAATGTATTAATCTTTATTTTTCTAATAATCAAATGGAAAACTTTGTTTTGATTTTCAAAGAAAGTTTTCCATTCTATTTGTTTTTTTTTTAAATGCAACAACAATAATAACACCTCTAAAGACTACTAAATTCTTAGGAAAGTTAAAAAATGTAGTCTAACAAGAAAATTGTTCTTCTGTTGCAAACTACATCTATTCCAGGAAAATTAAAAGAAATTAAGTTCTAACTTAAGATTTGGTGAAACCTCAGCATTTGCATTTTTATTGGAATATTTTACCAAGTATTCTTTCATTCTGAGATCATAAACTCTACATTTTGCTAGAAGAATGGAATGAAAGCATAACAGGAGCTATGGGTCTCTGGAATTGGAAAAAATGTAGTAATATATTAGTTATTCTTCCTCAATATAGAAGTAATGCTAGAACTTAATAACTGGTGCAAACCAAACAAAACACACAAGGAAATTACTGAACAAAAAAGTAATTATTCTTCTTTGACATGTATTAGGAGAAAATCTCTCTTGTTAGTTGTTGCTCTTTTAATATATGCAAGTGACAAGTGTTTAGTACATCTGTTCAGCTGACAAACGAGCTTTATCACTGTTATGACAAATGAAAATGATTTGATTTACTTATAAATTTTAATTCTTTATAAAGAAATTTAAATTTTACTGCTACTGACTCTTTTCTACAAGACAGATGAATTAGAAATAATAATTTCCTCTGAAGCCACCACTGGAGAACAGTGTAAAAAAAATTCCTCTCATTGAAGTACGTATCATATATCGGGCAGGTAAACCCAAAGGACGTTCCTTCAGTTATTAACTAAATCCACAGGAGATGGTAGGGTTTGTAAGATGTATGACCTTACTACATTGCTGGAGCACAGGAACTCTACTATGCTCTTGAGTGCTATACCTTCACTTTCTTTTTTCATTTTTTATTGATATGTTTTGGCATATTTAGCAGTGAAAGGGTTGATGTTGTGATCAGTATCAGATTCTTCAAGTTTTCAGGTTTCTCGAATTATATAGGATTTAATTTGAGCTTTTTACAAAACACAGTAAACAGCTGCACAGTGATTCACTTGTTTTCTTAAGCATTGATTTTCATGCAACATACACTGACTACTTTATAGTCTGGATTTTATATAGTATCATACTTTGGCAAAAGTAACTGGCACACAAGCTCGGTGGTAACCTGAATGTCTGTTGGATCATTTCCTACACACTCAGAAAACGCTAAAAATACTAATAGAACAACTAAAAATTGTATTGTAGAACACAGGATCTGAAGCAAAAGGAAGAAAAATGTATTTCAGAACCATAAAGTTATCTCTGAAAAAAATTAAAGGTTTGTGGAAATAAACCTAGCAGCCCCTTCCGGCTCGAAGTGGCCTGCTACGCTGTGAGGCATCTAGGTTGGTGTTACGCTCTGGGATGTGCTCTCGGTCGCTGTACGGGTGTTAGATGGTGAGTTGGACTAGATGATCCTTGTGGGTCCCTTCCAACTCATAATATTCTGTGATTCTGTGATTCTGTTTTCAAATACACTGATAACTGTGATATATCTCCTTGTTCTTTCCAAAGATAGTCAGATGTGACAGAACAATTACATGAGAATCAGAAATTTCCGTCTGCTGGCCTTACTCACTGTCAAATTTTACCTACAGAAATCCCCACTCTTATCAGACATTATGATAATCTAAAATTGGTGTGATGTCTTAAAAAAAAAATTGGAGGTTCAAGAAGTTATACTTTTCATTGCTGTTTAAAAACCAACCAAACACCCCAGCCTCATGAATGTCAATTATCATCAGCAATAGAAATACGACTGATTCCTATTTACAGTTCTCTGACATGTTCATACTTTTTAGTATGTTTTTGTCAAATGGCAGCATTTTTATCTCTTACTGCAATGCAGTTGGTCTTCCAACAATATGCAGTAATTGCACAGCTGGCTGTCCGGATTATTGTACTTGGTAAAATATGCAAGCATTGCAACCTTGGTTGTGTAAACGTTGTGGCAGTGTAAAAGCACTGCATGCAAAAAGTGCCTCTAGAGGGCTCCCGAGGTATTTACTTAGAAGTTCATTTTTCACTTTTTATTCTGAACATCTTATTTCCCTTCTTTTACTTTTTATTATTTCTTGCCACCTTTTTTATCTCTCATTAAATATTTCCATGCCTATTCACGTACTTTTCATTAAAATATCATCCTCTATATTTTTTGCTTCCTTTCTGACTCCTTTTGAATATATAAGTAAACTTCAGTCTCTACTGTCATTGTCTTAAAAGTTCCTATGTGAAGATTAGTGGGGGTGTCTTCCTTCGTGACAGAATTTTAGGCTGTAAATTCAAGTCCTAAATCATCAACACCAAGAAAGACAGTATTTCACACATAGTCCCATCATTTGTATGTCTTGTTCTTTGCTAGGTGTTTTAGGATCTTATAATATCTGGTGAGTTAAATACAGTAATAATCTTTATTGGAATTCTTTCTTAGGTTTCCAAATTCATAGGTTTTGAGGCATGTCCTGCTCTTTCCCAGCACTGTCTCCCTGTTGTCATTGCACAGTGGGACTTGTTCCTTCAAACTACAAGTTTTTCCTTTAAAGGACTTGATATCCGTAAGAATTGATACGCACACAGGTAAACCAGAGGACTAAACCATGGCTAAGGTGTTATGGAAGAGTTCATTCTGAAGTTTTATACCGTGATTAGCAAACAAAAGAAAAAATGGCAAGGTAAGCACAGGTTTATGCTTCGAAAATAAACTTTCTCTGCTTCTTCTGCCTCAGGCTATTCACCTGTTCCAACATGGAGTTCATCCCTCAAACTGCAGTCTTCCACAAATTTCTCCAATGTGAATCATTTCCATGGGCTGCAGTTCTTCATGAACTGCTCCAGGGTGTATCCCTTCCACAGAGTGCAGTCTTTCAGGAAGAGAGTGCTTCAGCATAGGTCTTTTCTGCAGGGCACAGTCCACACCCCCCCGTGTTGGATCCTCTAGGGACTGCAGTTAGATATCTGCTCTACTATGGTTCTCTACGGGCTGCTGAGGCAGCACCACCAGCAAGAGTGTGCCTCCTGGGGGGAAATGAGAGTGCATCCCACTGACATTACATGCTGAAATGACAAATCCCCAGTGCTTTGATGACCCTATGTCGGACATGTAAGCATAGAGATAAGTTTATCATATTTTTTATTTGTGTTTAATTCCCTGTTTTCATTGTGGCTGCTTATATGTTAAAATATGTTCATTATTTTGTGGTGTGACCTTTATTTTTTCACATGTTGCTCAATACCATATAATGCCAGGGAGCAGTGCGAGTGCTGCTGTGCTCCTCACCAGTATGGTTTCTTCTGCCCTTCTAAACTGATAGTTCCCTGGTCAAACCTTAGCTAGACGCTAAAATGCCTTGCTCCCAGGCTGGCAGAGTGCAGGCAGCCTCTTGAGAAAGCAGAGATTGTGATGTCCTTTTTTGGCACCTAAGGTTATTCTTTTCCCACTGAAGTGGAATTTTATTCAGTATTCTATTGTTTCATGATAATTTCATACTAAATAGTTTAAAGTTTCAGCACAGTATTACCAGGACATGCTGAAAACTAGTGCTTTCAATTCATAATTAGAAAAAATATGAGAACTACAATAAGAGATTTAAATAAATTATTTGGAAGCTGCTGCTGTGCAATGTCAGTGAAATTGCTTCCAGGCTCTTTAAAGCAGATTTTTCACTTGAGTTTCTGTTTGGATTTCATGCAAAGTATGTTCATTTATCTACAAATGAATCCTAATGAGGACCCTTTCAGGTTTTGTGATTTCTACAGAAACTAAAGCCACTCACATACAAATTCCTTCTTACCTTGTTTCAGTGGTGGATCCTCTGATACTAGAAATTAATTTTTCACATCTGACTCCTCAAAGCAGTTGGTAGGTTAGTAATAACATTTCAACACCTGCAAATGCCATATTAGAAACACTTTCATGATTCCCCTGTACCTCTGCACCAGGACTCGCTGCAAAAATCTTCAGGATTTTCTCTGCGGTCAATTTTACACTTTGTAACCCAATCTATCAAGAATATTCCCGTTTGTATAGCAATATACCCCAGGACTTCCTGTAAGTTTTAAAATATCTATAGGGATTAAAGTAAAATTGTATTGTTGCTATGACAGGAAATAATATTCCTAAGTGTATTTAACTAACAGCACCATTTGTTTCAATAGGAATGAACATATTTATTTTGAAAGGTGCTGTATTTGCACATACTGTGACACTTTTGAAAAGGTTATGCGTGCTTTATTTAATGGTTCTGTGGCAATATAAAATTAAGATGAATAGGACAATAGATCTGACATTTCTATAGATTTAATTGATATTTTAAATCAAAATTTATAATTTATTATAGTTTATATCACATTTATTTTGATCATAGTCCAAGCATTTGCATGGTTCTTTATGTATTTTTCATATGTTTGATGCCATCTTGAGAAACTTGACTTATGTTTCCTTCAGTGCAATATAACCAACATCTACTGGCTTCTATCAAGTGAGGCAACAAACAGAAATGAGTGGAAAACTCCAAACCAAATAAAAAACCATATTCATAAATGTCTTTCCTTTTCCCTACAGACATACTCCATCAATCTAAGAGCTAAAATACTGTAATAAAAATCTAGTGTTGGTATGTAATTCCTTCTAAAAAGGGTTTAATGTTGTTAACAAAGTACATCTAAAACCAGATTTTTTTGCCTGATTGAACTAATTTAAAAAAAAAAAGAGAAAATGTATAGCATGAGGTACACATAAAGAATTGCTTTACTGTGTGGTTTAGGTAGTAGAAAAGACATTTTCTCCATATCTCCAGACTTCACTAAAAGTATTAGAATTTTAAATGGAATTCTAGCATTAACAAAACAGAGAAACCTAGTAGCCCTAGAATATCTGTCGTCTTAATGAAAATTGTTGGGAACATTTTAGTGCAAAGAAAGTATGTAAGTATTTGTGTGATTCAAAACCCAAGAAGTTTGCTTTCCTTTTAAGAGCTTTACTCTCAGATAACATTTCTGTATTCAGTTAAATATACCTCTGCACTTTTATTATTGCTATTGTTGTTATTTACTTCTAGGTATAAGGTTTGACTCCCTGTAGGGTCAAGACCAATTCGGATTGTTCTTTTTGGNCACACAGTACTCAAGATGTGGTCTGACCAGTTCCGAGTACAGAGGAAGGACAACCTCCCTAGTTCGACTGATACACTGTTCCTGATACAGGCCAGGATGCCATTGGCCTACTTAGCCACCTGGGCACTGCTGGCTCATACTGAGTTGCCTGTCAATCATTACACCTAAGTCTCTCTCCACTTCACTACTCTCAAGCCACTCCTCCCCCAGCCGATAGCAGTGCATGGGGTTGTTATGTCCAAAGTGAAGAATCTGGCACTTAGTCTTGTTAAAAATGAGTGGTAAATAAAATTATTTGTATTACCACTCTTCCAGACCTGAATTTAGCTACCTTTGTTCTACTTTCTTAGGGTGCTGAAGCTACACACAGCATTAGGATTTCTGATGAACAGATGTTTCTAACATTTTCAGTTTGGCTAGTAGGAAGTACTTTTTATCAGTGTATAGGTCACTTCAGATTCCCTTTGTGGTGTCCAAGGTGTTGTTGAATATTGCACAGTAAGAGCCATTCTCCATCTCCTCAGCCCAGCTGCAGGCACTGACTTGTAGCTTCATTATATTTCTTTGTCAAGAGACCCTGGTATGTTTATGCTGCTTGCTTCTCTGCTGCACAAGAAGTCTCCTAGAAGCAGTGGCTTTACAGCATTGGTAGCTTGCATGATCTGCAGACTGATGTGTTGAAGTGCATTTTGGAATATAAGAATAAATACAGCCTAATTATTCCTATGCACTGCAGGTTGCCCTTATGCATCTAGAGTTTTCCTAGAGCTGGGCTGCTGGCAATATCCTGTACTGACTGGATTTTTGGCATTTATGTTATTTCATGCATCTAATTCTCTGCGACTTGATCTTATTAAAGATTATGACAGTTAGGAATTCTACCTGAATTTTTAAGAATAACTCAGAACTATAAGAATGCCCATATTGTATGTCCTATTTGTGCATTTATGGGGGGTGTTCTTTAAAAAACCCAAACCCCACACCCCCTCCCACAAATCCCCTCATTTTTTATATGTCTACATATAGCCTTGTTCATCCAAAACCAAATGATAAATTTCTATGCCTGTTGTTTCGTGGACTTGAGTTTACTTCTAAGTAACCACTTCTTAGTACATTTCGTTTAGTCAATTGTTTTAAGTGACACAGGAGAAAGAGAAGGCAAACCCACATTTTTATGAGCGCTAGTAGGATAAAGTTGTTTGGGCCATTAGTTCTTAGATATGGAAGCATACATGTTCAGTTTAGTTCTTTCTCTGTCAAATGAAAAAAACCTCAACCCTCCAATATTTTCTTCTCTGATTAATATACATAAATTATCTGAATAGTTTGCAAATACACTAGAAGTGGTTGCGTTTTAGAAGGGTTTGCATGTACGTCAGGGACTAAGTTCTAAGTTCAGCACATCCCAACTATTATCCTTCTTTTTTTACACATTCAGTCCTAAGAGATTTGCATTAGTAACTGAATATTTTTTGTGCTAGTTGTGCTTGAAATGGGCAATTTAGAGGAGGATCACATTCCAGAGCATGGCCTATGGCATATGGTAATTTGGTAATAAACCATGAGTATGTCAGTAGGAATATAAATACTGCCAGATGTAATTGGCATTCCCTGCTCTCATAGTTTTTCAGTAAGCATGTGGAAGTGGAGCAGATAATGTGCCTCAGGATAAGTCTTTTTTTAATGTACATCATTATTTTTCTAGCTTCTATAAGGCTTAATTGGGGGCTATGACTAAAACGGTTCCTTAATATATCCCCTGGTCCTATGGGAGGATGCAAGTCATATGGATCTTTTTATTTGGGTATAAATGTAACAGTTTCTTGTTTCCAGTATTTTTTGTGCTGGACATACATCTACCCAGCCATTCACACCTGAGTCTCTTTTCCTATGATCAGGTGTAAGTGTTCACATATAAATTATTCTTCAAAAGTGGAACTCTAGAACAAATAACTTAGCAGATATTAAATAAAAATTGCATGAGTCAGTAAGAGCCAATGTCAACAGGATGGTGAATGGACTGGAGAACAAGTCCTGTGAGAAGCGGCTGCGGGAGTTGGGATTCTTCAGCTTGGAGAAGAGGAGGCTCAGAGGTGACCTTATTGCTGTTTACAACTACCTGAAGGGAGGTTGCAGTTGGGTGGGTGTAAATCTCTGTTCTCAGGCTGACAGCACCAGGACAAGAGGATATGGCCTTAAGCTATGCCAGAGGAGGTTTAGACTGGATATTAGGAAGAGCTTTTTCACAGAGAGAGTAATCCCTCATTGGAGTGGTCTGCCCAGGGAGGTGGTGGAGTCGCCATTTCTGGACGTGTTTAAGAAAAGGCTCGATGAGGAGCTCAGTGACCTGGTCTAGACGATGGGAGTGTCAGATGGACAGAGTGTGGTGCCCATGGCTCTGGGGTTGGGGGAGCAATCCCTGTGTGGGAGTCGCTTGGGAGTTGGACTAGGTGATCCTTGTGGGTCCCTTCCAACTCAGAATAACCTGTGAAGAGCAACAGGGTTGATAATAACGATTCCATGAATTCAACAGTTCCAAACTAACCAACATCAGCTTTGTAATTTGTGCCTTCTGTACTTCCCACACTCCCATGATGATACAGCCAGCTCTCTCCAGATCCAAAATATATGTAATCTTCTTAATTGATTCCCTCTGGTATTATCTCTGGATCCAGCACCTGTGTTTTGGCTCATCTCACTGAATCACCACTCACTTGCTGCTCTTTACAAGCACAGAGGACGGGAGCTTTCCTTCACCCTTAGGGAAGAAAATGGTATGCAGCTGGAACCCATGTGACCAGTGAATGATCACCAGAGCTGGGATCAGGTATGTAGGTCCTCAAGTTTGGAGAATTCCTTTGAGACCCCTCTATCAAAGAGAGTCAGACCTGGAAAACAAAATCATAAGTGTGTGTAAAGGAGAGGGAAAAGAAAAAAAGAATGATATCACAAAATCTTAACTTACTGACGAAATGAGGTTGATACATAGACCTCACATCACTTTTGTATTAGATTTGCTTGATCTTCTGTAAGATTTATTTTCAAGAAACAGATCAAAGAAGAAAAGTAGGGCTGAAGAGAATTAACAAGAATTAACAAGGTTGGAAAAGACCTTTGAGATCAGGTCCAACCTATTACCTAACACCATCACATCAACTAAACCATGGCATTAAGTGCCTTATCCAGTCTCTTTTTAAACACTTCCAGGAACGGTGACTCCACCTCTTCCCTAGGCAGTATGTTCTAATGGCCAATCACTCTTTCAGTGAAATTTTTTTTTTCTAACATCACAGAATCACAGAATCACAGAATACTATGAGTTGGAAGGGACCCACAAGGATCATCTAGTCCACCTCACCATCTAACGCCCGTACAGAGACTGAACACACACCCCAGAGTGTTAAACATAAACCTAGTTCCCTCACAGATGCACAGGCCACTCCGAGTCAGGAGGGNCCTCGTTGCCCTTCTCTGGACATGTTTGAGCATCTCAACATGTTTCTTTAATTGAGGGGCCCAGAACTGGACACAGTATTCAAGGTGTGTCCTGACCACTGCTGAATACAGGGGATGAATGACCTCCCTAGTCCTGATGGCCACATTTTTCCTGATAAAACCCATGATGCCATTGGCTTTCTTGGCCCCCTGGGCACACTGCTGGCTCATGTTAAGTTTCCTGTCAACCAGTACCCCCAAGTCCCTTTCTGCCTGGTCACTCTGTCCCCATCTCTCCGTGGGATTGTTGTGGCCAAAGTGAAGAACCTGGTACTCAGACTTGTTAAATTTCATCCTATTAGAATCTGCGCATCTATCCAGCCTGTCAAGGTCCCTCTGCAGAGCCCCTCTAGTCTGTAACACATAGAGACTTACTCCCAACTGTCATCTACAAACTTACTGATGGTGAACTCAATCCTCTTGTCCAGATCATCAGTAAAGATATTAAACACGACCAGGCCTAACATTGATCCTTGGAGGACACCACTAGTGACTGGCCGCCAATTGAATGTGACACCATTGATTACCACTCTCTGGACTCAGCCATCCAACCAGTTCCTAGCTCAGTGAAGAGTGCACCTGTCTAAACCATGGGGTACCAGCTTTTCCAGGAGTTTACTATGATAGGTGGTGTCTAAGACTTTGCTGAAGTCCAGGCAGATAATCTTTTCAAAGACTAATATTTAAACATTTATGAAGAGAAACCATGAGATTGCACAGGAAATTCAAACTGTGAAATTCTACGTCAACAGACTATTTTAAGAAGAGCAAAGTCATTGTGTACTCTCATTTCAGAATATGATCTCCTTTTCATAATCACTTTCAGGGACTCCCATAATACTTATTTCAGTCTTTCTCTGAAGAATATAACAAGACACATAAAAATTAATATCATTTATACATAATGAATTACCTTATAAGATATCCCTTTGGGGTTGTGACCTAAAGGGAACTGGGACATGCTACAGTAAGCAGCAAACTTAGTAATTGGTAAAGCAAGTAGAAAATCTACCTTTTACTATCTTCAGGTATTTTATAGCTCTCTTTTGTGGGAGAAATAAACAAGACTGTGATGTTGATTTTTATATTTATAACACTAGGTAAGATCCTCTATATTTCTACAACAGTAGTTGATGTGCACTTAAAATTTCCTTAGTCTATATGGTAGAAAGTAATTTACCAATACCAGCTTGAGGTTTTAACAGCAGATATTGGAAACACAAACATAACACAGTAGCATTTTATATTGTATGAAACTATTCCTATGTGATCAATAATGTATTCCTTCTTAATTATTCAATATTTTTTAGTGAAAATTTTATGCCTACTGGAATATTAATATGATATAACAACTGTAAATACACCCATTTTAATTAAAATACTTTAGCAAAAGTTTTATGAGAATGTTTTGATGCATTAATAGTCATGACAAAGCAAAATACTCCATTGAAGTGCAAAATAAAGTCAAGGAATTATAAAAATTCTAAGGAATTGCAGAAAAATTATCGTAATAAATAGTATACCTGATTTTTTTTCTCCTTTCAAACACTATTGTATAAACAAATGATATATGTAAAACATTCTATAATATTCTAGTCATCTATTTATTTTTTATGTCCTGTGTATAAGTTTTCTACTTCTTGGAGCTTTTACGAATAGAAGATGATCCTATTTAGTGCTATAGAATATAAACCTCATATCTCTAGGAATTTAGATTTTCTTTTAACTGAAAAGGCTCGTTCCAACTGGAAAATATACCAGATGATATATTCCTGTGAGATTTATAAAAGTACTAACAAGTTCCTGGATAGGTTTCATGTAAGGTTGGTAACATCACTGAGCAGACAATATTCACAGTAAGGAAGTCCTTCAAGTACATTGTAGAGTTCTGACTGTGACTACAGTCCTGGATTCATTGATCTTGATAGCAGAGGATCTTCTGAAGGGACCCAATTGCACAGCAGTGCTGGGAGGAGATCTCAGTGTATGTCCCCTCTCCTTTAGGTGGCTGCCCACATCTGCCCATGATTTCTGGGCAAGCATGGAGGAAGGAAAACAAATGGCAAAGAAATTCTCCTGAAGGAGCAATAAGAATGTTCACTGTACTTTTTAGAATTCTGCTTCATATGAATACACAATCACAGAATATTCTGGTTGGAAGGGACCCACAGGGATCATCAAGTCCAACTCCCGGGCAAATGCCTGTACAGGGATCGAACCCACAACCCTGGAGTCGTGGCCACCATGCTCTGTCTATCTGAGGGGTGTGTCATCTCAAGGGTGTGTCATCATTTTTATTTTTATTTTTTTTTTGTGATTCTGTGATTGTGTGTCTGTGTGTGTCTGTGTTACTATTTCCATGGCTACAGACGGGGGAAGTGATGCTGACAGGTGTGCTAACTGCAGTAGAATCCAAGCGCCAGGCACTCTGCTTTCCCAGGGACTGTGTGCGTGGTACCTGGCACACCTGGTGATGTACACAGCCCTAGGGAAGGTGCTGCTGCAGCACTGCAGCCTCCAGGACAGGAACTGAGGCATGAGCTAGCCTCACCTTCCCCCTCTACCCTGCTTGCCTGTGTGTGCCAGGACTGGGGTATCCTGCTGCCCGGCATGTGGTGCTCTCAAGCGTTTTTCCCTGACAGCACCTTTCTGGGGAGCGCCTGTGGTGTGTGAGAGGAGACTGCTGAGTCCCTGTCCCACTGTGACCCCGGGGCGAGCTTCCCCACTGTGTCAGCCGTGTAATCATGTGCGGTGGCAGCAGCCCGGCGGCAGTGGTGAAAGTGGCAGTGTGGCCAAAGGGAAGCCCAGGGATTCTCCAGGGGTCTGCCCAGTCAGACAGGGCTCAGAAATGCTTCCATTTGCTCCTCTGTGCTGTGAGAGGCTGTGGGGAGGTCTCCCCAGCGCTCCAGGGTGGTGGAGGGTGGGGAGATGAGCGTGGCCTATGTGCATATTCATGCTCGTGAATTGGGTGATTTGTGGGTCCCCCATGAGAACCATAACCAGCGAATGCAGAGGTAAGACTGTTTAAGCAGTAAACATATCCACTTGTTCACATCCTGCAGTGTTTTCCTAAGTGGGAAACCCTCAGAAGTCTAATTTAAGTCTTTGAGACACCTTTAAGATATGGATGTAGAGTGTTTATTATAAAGGAAATAATTGCTTTTTTGCTACTGTGAGCATATTTAATAAGCATCTGCACTGTCCTCGGCATGTGTACTAAGCCTTGATGCCATTGTAATAGAATAAAATTGTCACTTCTTTGTCCCACTTTGTTCTTCCTGTTAAAGTTATATAGCTAAAACTGAGATAGAGATGTTATTTTCCAGCTAATTAATAGAAAAGATGCTTATTTTATTTCATCTGTGGCATTATTGTGGCATTACTTAACACAGGACCCACCAGGAACACATTCTGGGTTTTGCAGAGTGCTTATCTAATAATCATGCATTGTAGGAAAAATACAGTAATACCTCATCCTTTGCGAGGAAGGGCTCTTGTCAGGGTCTCATAAACTGTCAATTTTGCAAACACGCATGTGTCATTAGCATGCATACAGGCCACGCCCATCGCTCCACTCTGGCCACTCTGGAGCATGGGGGAGCCTTTTCTGTTCCTCCCCACGGGCTCTCCCGGCACAGGAAAGCAAAGGGAAGTGTTTCTGAGCCCTCTCTGCTTGGAGAGACTCACTGGAGAATCCCTGGGATGCTCTTCAGCCAAGCTACTGCTTCCACAGCTGTGGCTGGGTTGCAACCATGGCACATGCTTGCACTGCCTCTGTGGTAGGGAAGGGGTGTCCCGGGGGGTTGTGGTTGGCACTCATGGAGCCTGGGAAACCTTAACTTTGCAACGCTGAGACAGCTGAGGCCCCTTATGTTGGGGAGCGCTGTTGGAGTTTCTGTCCCTTTAACTGTGGTGGCTGTGATACGNCGTATATCTCCCAGTCCTGAGTGCGGGAGAGGCAGCGTCGGCCGTATCACCCAGCAGAAAAGTGCTCCCCCCTGATGCAATGATTTGCCACGTCACTGCCCTGCCACCCCCTCTGGCTGGGCCCCACCAGCAGCACAGACCCCATGCTGCTGCTTCCCCCACCCCATCCCTGGTGCCCATGCCCACACCGTCTTGGCTGACCAGGGCTGTCAGGCACAGCCCCACGCGACGCAGGCAGGCAGCAGCTGCGGTTGCGGGGTGGGCATATCCCGCCGCTGCACGTTCCACCGTCCCAGCACACAGTGCTTGCCCCATGGCTGCCAGGGCCAGCTGAGCCCCCCTTTCCTGGGGCGCTTCCCTTCCCTGCCTGTAGCCATGGAAACAGTAACACGGGCGAGGGGCAGAGATTGGGGCAAGGTGACACAGGTCAATAAACGCCACGGGAGGGAGAAGAACCACGCGCCCTCCCCGCAGGCCCAGGCCAGTCCCACCCCACAGGGAGCACCGCCACCGTCCCTTGGTGAAGCAGAGGCACTGTGCATGCACCGACCCGGAAGCTTCGTGAATCACTGAGGCTGGTCTGCAAGAAAAATTTCTCACAAAACAGTGAGGTCTCAATGGAGGAGTTGCAATACAGGGAGATATTACTGTACAGTCTTGGTCTGAATTTTTCTTTTCTGTTCTTCTCACACTTGGCAAAATCTTATCGGTTTTAGAGGGATTGACCTATTTTTTTTCTTCCAATCTATATAAATTAATAATGTAGTAAATTGCACTCATAATACCTATTCCTAACATCAATTTCAGCATTCATTGCTTCCATTTTAACCTGTAGAATCATTTATGTGACCCTAATTTTGTCTCCTTCTTCCTGTTTCTCCTTTTTATTTAACCTTTTCACAAAAACCTCATCTCCTTTTAAGTCTTGCTTTCTCTTGAGTTTTAGACTATCACAACTCTATCAGCATTATTATATATAACCTCAATGGCCATGGTAATTAGTGGATGGCAAAACCAGTAGCAGTTTGAAGGACTTACTGAATAAGTGATCAGATACATTCACACTGTGATGATTTAGTTTCTCCCTTTCACAGTATAAGCCATAGGTCATCCTCAAGTTTCCATCTGGAGTGAAAGAAAATGTTCAGGCTTGATTTTTAAATTGCCAACAGGAACCAGTGTAACCTGTTCTAATTATTTCCCCTTACAGTTAAAAATGTGTACCTGATTAAAAGGCTGTGTTTTTCTATCTTCAGCTGCCAGCCATAGGATCTTGTTATATTGCCAGCTGCTAGACTGAAAGTTCATTATGAATTTAATTGATCTTTTGCTGTTGCTTTAAGTTTAAGTCTTAAGTGGCATTTCTGACTACACTGTAAAGTCATGTGAAAAATCACTTACTGCAGCCAGTCACTTGGGGGGGGCATGGTTCTCCCCCAGAATTTAGTTGGAAAACTGGATGTACAAAAAGTGCAAGTAGAATGAGAATAGATGAGGCAGGTCTGCTAGTGAGTAACTCCTACATGGTTGACGCTTCAGACAAGTGTAAATGGTTAGAGTGAAGCACCTGCAGTGGAAAATCAGATCCACTGTATTTTTTTAGGTTTTTTTTTTTTACATGCTGGAAACCATGAATTTAAATTCTGAACAGCTGTCATATTTGAACATATTATTGCCCCTTTTTTATTATTTATTTACAAATAAGTCATAGGTTCACAGGTTATTCTGAGTTGGAAGGGACTCACAGGATCATCTAGTCCAACTCCCAAGCAAATACCCACCCAGGGATCAGACCCACAACCATGGAACCACGGGCACCATGTGAGCATATTATTGTTTCAAAGGATTTCTGAAGAATAGCTACTCTACATATAGAGGTATGTATTTGCATGTGAATAAGTACAATATTTCTGCAATAAAAAAGATAAATACATTTTTTAATTTTAAAACACTTCAACCAAGCAGCCCAGCCAATGGACAGAAACAAATGCTAAGTATTAGATGACCACTGGCATGGCTGGAATAGATAGAGGGAAACAACTGAGAGGGTGGGGCTTGGAGTAAGAGCCAGCAGCCATCAATGTGATGGGGGACTCGGGGCTCCGCCATGTGAGCTGCAACTTCCCCTGCTGGGGTGGGGGGGGAGGGGCAATCTCAGTCCAGGTGCTTCCCACCTGTGAGTATTTAAACCATTATCATTCTCAGGAGCACAACAAACTGGAGCACAGCTAATTGGAGCAGGCAAACAGGGGCTTAGCTGCAGGGGGCTTGGAGCAACTCCGGGGGTTTGGAGCAATTGCGGGGGGCTTGGAGCTACTGCAAGGGACTTGGAGCAACTGCGAAAGGCAGTGACTAAGAGGCAGTTAGCGTGGCAGTTTGTGCGGGCAGGCAGGGTGGGCAGGTAGGGCTGCTGACGAAGTTTGAGGCAAATTGGGGCTGAGCCAAAGAAAAAAACCAAAATAAACCACCCCTTACACTCACCAAGTTCAGAAAAAAACCCCAAGGAAAGTGTGAAAAGTACGAACTGTTTACTTTAGTAAACAGACAAGTTAAGATACAACAGTATAAAACAAGAAAACCTGAGATATCCCACAAGTCCTGTGATGTAAAGAGTCCTGTGATGTGGAATGTCCTCAATGTGAAGAGTCCTGTCGGTCTCAACGAGATTCCATGAGACAGTCCCAGAAGAAACTCCTCAGGTGCATAGAGAGCAGCTAGAGCTCAGAGTCCTGATGCAGGCACTCCAGGGGAAAGCAAGAGATGATGAGGAAGAACCCC
>WEKX01016505.1:36151-93618 GCA_013390025.1 Pitta sordida | reverse complement strand
GATGGATGGATGGATGGATGGAGCGTGGTGCCCATGGTTCCATGGTTGTGGGTTCGATCCCTGGGTGGTCATTTGCTTGGGAGTTGGACTAGATGATACTTGTGGGTCCCTTCCAACTTGGAATAACCTATGAACCTGTAAACTGGATCCACAAAATATTTCAGGATTTTTCTGTTTATCCATCAAACAGGTTTAAATAATAAGCATTTTCACATAAATAAATTTTGTTTGCTGACCAGAACTCATGATAAAATTTGTTTACTATGAATAATTCCCTGTTGTTCCAAAAGACAAATTTTTTTTCATCCACTTCTGATATTGAAAGAATGCTATTAACCATCAAAAGATAGTATTTAGAACAGTCTTGGCTTTCAAAATTTGGTACTTTCTTGCTTTCACTGCTCCTGCACTGTGAAATTTTATCTCTTTAGGTCACTGCTTTCATTCACTGAGGTGCTGAAAGTAGAGCAGGCAGTAGTGCTTGGATAGATAAATCACACTCTAAATACCTCTGTTAAAATATTAGGACTGCTGGTCAGGAGTGCTCAGACTTATTCAGGAGTTTTCAGTTCACAGATGAAAGTACAAACTATTTGATAGGACACAGTGGCATCTATGATGGGTACAATAAAGTCTTTCTGCTATGTTTGTGAGAAGCTGCAGGAATATATTTACAGCTCAATGACTGAATTTGCAAATCTGTTTCTCTTTCCATTTACAACATGAATATTGGTGTAATATTTTTTCTGTTTTAAGAAGTCAATGGCCTAATAAACATATTTTTTCTTTCAAGTGAGAGCTGAGAGAGCAGAATATGCTCCCTGAATATCTATTTCAGATAAAATTAAATTGCATCTGATTAGCTTTCTATCAAATTAATAGGAGGCCATTCTTTGTGAAGTAGACAAGTTTATAGGCATGTAAAATGTGACAAGATATTTCTCTAATTTGCCCTTTAGCTATTCTTTTGTGGAAATTTATTTTTCACTGCCTGGAGGTTTTAAATATGTCCCAGATCTATTTTAGAAGCTGGACAGACCTCATTGTCTTCCTCATGAATTTTCTACTCTGAAACTAGCTCTGGTGATGAACAAATGTACTTTGTATGCTCTTGGCACTGCCACTAACAGCTTCAAACTAGAAATTAATTTTTAAACACCAGGCTTCTGTGACCACTGCACAGCTATTAAGCTCTCTGGAATGATCTTTAGTTTTACTCAGTCACAGTTGAAAATGTTTCTTTTTTTTTTTTCTTTTTTCTTCTTAAGCTCTACTTTATAGTGCATATTATCTTTCCCCCAAAATTAATATCTAACTCAAAGTATATTGGCAAACAAAAACCCAAACATATTAAAGGTGCATACTGGCCAAGTCAGAGTTTTCACTTTATCTGCAAATAATAGAATTTCAGTTTGACTCAGCTGTTTACACCTTGGTGGAAAAACACAATATTGACAATTTTCTATTCCTTTCAGTGACTGTGCTGATGTAAAAAAAAGCTGCAGCATCAGCAGGTCCAACAGTCAAACCCTTTAAAGGAAATATTGGAAAAGAAATGCCAGCTGTCTCTCCCAGAGTTTTTCCTTTGGCTGTCTGTGGGAAAGCGAATAAGCCAGAACATCCATTGCCAGCTTGGCCATTCCAGTTGTCTTCTAAAATGATCTTTGGACTCTCCTGATTGACATCAAAATACAGATGAAGATCTCTGATACGTAGCAGAAGAAAGCTGAAGCTGAGAAAGCTTAGGTGGGAATTGGGAAGAATATACTTCAAATGTACATCTCTCCACCCCTCTGGGACTGGTGTCGAATAGGTTTCAGAATACCTTGGAATAAAAATTAAAATTTGCTTTGCATTTTGAATTCATCATATCAGAAGAAGAATCTAAGACTTCCCTTAAGATTCCAGAGGGAAGAAGCCGATGGCTTACAGCAAGCAAAGTAATCATGCAAATAATTCCATCTCTTTTTTTCTAAGTGTGGTGTTATTTCAATTGCTACAAATTATACCACAGAATCACACAGAATCACAGAATATTATGAGCTGGAAGGGACCCACAAGGATCATCTAGTCCAACTAAACTGAACGAACAGAGTGTAACTGAAGATTTAAATATGAACCTGCACTGATTAAACTGCATGTTTAAGCGGAAAGAGCAGGTGCTATCGGTAACATATTTGGCTTCCTTAACTCGATGTTCTCCAGCCTTTGTGGTAACAGCCCAACAAGGACTGTGCTGTTACTAAAAATATTCCTCTCTCAGGCTTCTTGATTTTATCTTCTGAAATTTCCTGTGGCTGCAAGGGTGTAAGTTATGCCTTGCTTTGAAAGTCTAAACCACGATGCTCATTGATGCTCTGCGTAAATATGCAGGAAAAAAAAGCTCCTTGCAATTTGGAATACTAAGGGACAGATAAAATTCTTTCCCTACTGAAATCAACAGCTGTTCTCTTTCTGAGAGTGTAGTCTAGGTCAGATTTCATCCTTGTCACAATTAAAACAGAAGATGCTTTCTTTGACTTCCCTAGACTCCAAAAATTAAGAAGGCTATGTACAGAAGTTCTCTCTGATTTTGGAGTTCCTTATTCAAGGGTTAATTTGGATGGGATTATTTCTTTAAGAAAATAAACGAAATTGAAATGTGTAATTGAAAAATACAGAGCACACAAAATGACTGTTCTGGAGGTGTTGTGATGGAAGCTCAAGAATTTCTATTTTGTTGACTCCCTTCTAAATTCTGGCATCTAATTGGAGCAAAAACATTGCTACTGGTAAAGCAAAGTAATTCCTGTATGTTATTGTTTCTACTGAAGAGTAAGTAAACAACAGAATGACATTGTGTAGCAGCTGTGATATGCACTAGAAGTTTCATATACATTCTAATTTTTCTAAGAGCACTTTTTTATATACCAGTTTACCAGCTAAAATATTCATCTGGTGTAATATCAAAATAAAGATTTTACCTTTATGTTGCTGATATGGACTGTCAGAGTAATTTTTTTGTTTTGATAAGGAATTTATATGAAATATATATATATACATAGTTATAGATAATAGTAATAAAACCAGGCAAGCATCATTCATCTAATGGTATGTGTTGATGCTACTTTTAATGCTAAAGCAGATTCCAGAGTTTTGGAGGCTAGCTTTTATGGTCTTGAATATTTTAGTCCAATATAACACTGAGGAAGGTTTAGTTCACACACATCAATGGTTTTAATGCAGCAACCTTTTCAACTGGATCTAAGACATAAAAACTCTTCAGCTTGCTTGGGAGGTTTATTCAACACTGTGAACTTGAGCTCAGCTGAATCACAATATGACAATGCAAAACAGCCTACAGAAAACTAAATTAAAAATATAAATAAAAAAACCAGAGCAGAAACCATCACAGAAAGTTTGCCTCATGTAGAGACAAAAGGTTGGAATGCTTGAATAAGTTACTGTTCCATGAAGAATATAATATTTCCCTCTTCCAATTTATTCTGAAACTTTATGAAAGCAGAAAAAATATGGAGCCTACTGTTTTTGTAGGATAAGACTAAAAGAATGCAATTATGATCTGCTGGAGTTCTTTCTTTGCATTATCATTAATGTGCCAGGTGGTCACTTAGTCTCCAGAGTTTGTGTCTTGGGATCAGGGCATAAGGACTATTATATATGTGTTTGCTTTTCTCTCTCCCATATAATTTAATGATGATTATAGCACATTCCAAAAATTTACTATAGCTTGAAAACATGTATATCATAACAATATTTAAGTATAATTTCCATAAAGCCACCTTTTTTTCCCTTTTTTTTCTTTATTTTTTAATAGACTAATTTACAGGCCATGGATTAACTAGGCTGGAGAAAGATTATGAATCACCAAGAGACCAGGAGAGGAAGTACTTGTTATTACTGAACTTATGAAGTGTTCTTCGCAGCCACCTTTTTGATGCTTGCTTCCCTTGTTGCAGAAGGACGATTTAGTGTGCAACACTGTAATTCATAGTGATTCAAGTAACAGAATGGCAGAATCCACTAAATGGCTGACAGGCAAAGGGAGAAATGGTCACGGTGAAAGGTGTTCCCCCTTGGATGACAGCAATGTGTCTGCACCCAGGCTCACCATCTGAAAAGAACAGACATTGAATAATATTTTATAAAAGACTCAGTCATCTGGCAGAAAATCAGAAGGATCTGTGACTTTTTGGTGAGAATTCCTTATTCTGCTAGGTGCAGAAAAACTGGACAAAGAATTTGTGAACGTAAGTTGAAACCTGAGAGAGGACCTGAGACTGAGATCCATGCAACAGAGTAAGATGAGATAAAAGATCTAAAACAGTATTTAGAATCTCTTCAAAAGATGTATGAAGACCATGATTACTAAAATAGCATTTTCTAAAATTTCCTCTATGCATGACAATGAAGAAGATAGCACTGCAGCAGCTCCTGGTGCCACGTGTTACTGTATAAACCTTCCCCACTATAAAGTGGGCATGGACATGCAGCACGGACCGTCTGCTGCCATGGAATGAGACCATGCTGTGCCATGGTGCTGTGGGACTATAACCCATGTGTTATAAACCTTCCCCCCCACATAACCTCCACAACACTCATAAGGGAGCGAACTGTGATAGACCCCAGTAAGCAATAAATGTTACCACCCTGCCGGGGGGTGCCAGCCCCACCCCATGGGGAGTGACAAGGCATTCCCTTGGCAAAGCAGAGGCACTGTGCATGCGTTGATTGGGAAAATCTTCAAATAACTGAGTAATTTACGCTGAAAAACCATTCCTGAGTATGTGAATATATGAATCTGGAAGCAGGAATAAGGAAGGTATGACTGTTTCTTCTATGGTATCTGAGAAAGAAGAAAGTGATCCTGAGAAGAAAAGTCTGCCCCTTCCTTTTCTTCCCACTGACACAAGTAAATTGCCATAAAGAACAGATTTTGCTGGAATCTTATAACATAGATTTTAGTTGTTTGGGTGTTTATGCCCAGAAACTAAGTCTTCACTACAAATCATGTATACTAGTTGTATTGAAATTACTGAAAGCAAAATAGTTTCTAATTGAAAAAAACTACTGAAACCTGCATGTTTTTATTTAATACTTGTCATTCTGAGACAAATTCTGCTATATAATTTGCTTTGTTGTTTCAAACTGGCATAGTTAAATGATATTAAACATCAGTAGTAAAATGCTGAGAGTTGTGAATAAGACTTTTCAATTGAGGGATGACAAATCTAAGATATCTAAGTATATGAGAATGCCTCCCTAAAGATTGTATTAAATGATAGTTAGTGTAAAATAGGATTGTGAAATGGAATTCCTTGGTCGAGCAAATATAGGAGTAGGTTCCTCTCATATAGCTGATGTGGAACATAAGCATGTCAGCTCATGAAAAACTTGCCTGTAACAGATTTAGCACAAATACCAATGTATACGAAAATGACCATTTTCTTGTTATAAAGAAACCTGTTTTCCAAAGAGAATAATATAATTTCTTATAGTACTCAAACATTGTTTGATGGCTTTCATTTGCTGAAACATGACAAGCAAGGTATAAGGTCCACTCATCCTTAACTAACCTGTTCCAGTTGTTTTATTACTTTTACATCTTTCTTTCTTTTGAGAGCTAATAATGAGCCCATTCATTTTCCCCCATTTGTATAAAGTGTTATTTTTCTAGTGTAAGTGGTTATGGAAATGTAAACTTCTTTCTAGTATACAGATGGAATTTACTGTGGGTAAGTGATTTGTTTATCTCAAATACCAGCAAGCTACTAGATTTTTTGTTTGCTAGTAATAATTGGGATAGCAGTGTTTCTGGAGTGACCGACTATAGCTGTCAAATATTCTTTTGGAAGAAGTGATCACATTTCGCAGCCATGGAAAACTGTAATATAAGGTCAAGGAGGTTTCAGAAGGTCGTGAATGCTGTTTTACTAAGCTACAAAGAAGCTGATATAGCAGAGTGTTGGCCTAGCAGAAATGCTTCCCAGAGGGAAGTGTTAATCAGACTATCCTTGGCAGGTAAAAAGGCAGTGGAGAGAATGCTTGGAGGAGAATGTCTCCTTGTAACAGTAACATCATAAAAACTTCCATTTTTTAAAGTTTTAAGTGTAAAAGCAACAAGCTTTTTAGTAGAAATTATTTTGGAATATATATATGTGTGTATATAAATATATAGGTATTTGTAGACTATTAGAAGTTTTTATAAACAAACCATGTAGAATTTAATCTTATACCTATGCCATAGAATTCTGTTCTTATCATCTATCAAAAAAGTAACAGATTTTGAGCTCTTGCAAGTAAATTTTTATTGGAAGAATCTGCATATTTTCTTAGGCTTCCTTGCTGTATTTATGGTCTTACTTCTGAAAAGAAGGAATACAAACTAGATAAACAACTCTACTTTTTCAGTTTCTCAACTAGAACACTAAAATCTGCTTCATGGAATGCAGATACCTCCAAAACTGACTGATGTAGATGGCAAGGGGCAGACAGCAACCTTGATATTTCAAAACTATTGTCTTTTAGTAGTTAATGCTTCATTTAGGCAAGGGTACTATACTGTTTTCTTAAAATGAAAAAAAAAAAACAACCAACTATGTAGCTTAATTTAAAAATACCATTGGAAGATATTTGTAGGAAAATGTTAAAAAAACTATTGGAAAGCTCTCCTTAGCATCAGCTTATTAACAAAGCTCTTTGTTTGTTTGTTTGTTTTTTCTTTTGCTTTTCAAATACACCTGTACTTTTTAGAAAACTAAATTTATCTGAGGATTAGGCCAGCTGCTCTGCAGTTTGTATCTTCCAGTAGTCATCTTACATGTTTTTTCACTTTCAATTCTAATTTTAGGTCCTGATTTTCAATTAGAATTTTTATGCTTTACTATCAGTTGCTTTACAAATTGCATATGAGGGCAGTAATTCAAGAAATACTGTTCACCAGTCTGAGCAGGGTAATGTTTGTATTATTTGGAGAGTAAATGATCCAGGGAGAGTAACATGTTTATACATATATAGTGGCTTACATACACATTTATACATATATAAATAAATAAATAAGAATCACTAGTCCTGTAATGAAGACATGATTAACCATGTTCAATGAAATAAATAGACTGTGTTGTCATATTACAAATAATACTCCTAACCACAATATTAGGCAAGAAAACAATCCTGGTAATGACTAGCCTGAAAAAGAGGTAAACTAATTTATGTATTATTCCTTCCCCCACATACTGTACGGGAACACCCTTTTGTTAATCATACCCTTAGATTTTGGAAGAAAACCACAACATTTAAAAATAGATCCTGTTCCTTTTGCTTCTATTTCAGTTAATCCTGCCTAGAAATCTTAAAACACGGGTTGTGCCTGGAAGAATTTCCAGTGCTTTTTGTTGATTCACTGGCAAGGTCATGGCTTAAGAAGAAGAAATGTGAATGCAACCATATCGGTAATTCCTTACAGAAATAATGTGTATTCTTTCTTTTAGGTATTAGAATCTTACTACTTTATTATATTACAATATTAATATATAATTAATTAATATTGGTATAATATTGTGTAACATGTAACAACTGCTTAAACTTACAGGCTTTCAGAGTATTAGCTCAAGCAATAATTTTGGTTTTATTATTTGCTTAATTTTTCTTTCACATTGGCTGCATCATTGTTCTTTCACATTGGCTGCTTTTTATGTTTAGCAGTAACTAGTCAAAGTCTGCCTTAAAACTATAAAAATATTATATTTGCAAACATCATGCACTGCATACTGTTCAGAATATTAAAAGATATTAGTAAAAGACAAAACACACAAAACATTGTTTTGGTTAATCCGATAAACCAGACTTGCTTACGAGTTATTCCTTCCATGCAGAAAACACATTGGACAGAATGCAGCTTTAGTAAATGCTGTGGCAAAAACGGTGGCCACTGGGTGCCACTATTGTTCCACGTGATTTTATGCAAAATACTTTCTTTGGCAGAAAAAATGTTTCTTGTCCCATGAACAGCAGGTGCTCTCTTAACTGTTTGAACATCCCTACAGAGAAGAAGAGTGTCTGATTAAGGAAAAAGACTTTCTTCTTTCTTTTTTTTAAAATTTTATTCTATTTCTCTGGTGAAGACGCTATATCCCCCACCTTAGTTTTTAGTTTTNTGCCATGGTTTACACAATGGGTTGGTGTTGGGTTACAGGTTGGACTTGATGATCTCCAAGATCTCTTCCAACCTTGCTGATACTGTGATACTGTGATTGCTGTACTCTTATAATATTGAAAACATAAGACATAGCAGAATCAATATTGTGATGTTGCTTCAGTGGAAGATGTCAAATATACTTCCTATTTTGATATTTGTCAATTACTTTGACCTTTTCTCCTTAATCAGACATCTGGGAAATTTTTCTTTTTCCCCGGGTCAAAATTTTCTATTAGTGTCCTCAGGATAACTCAAAATGTTAACGATTTTTACATTCCTGCAAATTGGAAAGTTGATTTTCTGTTAGAGAATTCAAATGTCATTAATTCATAGAAAGACGCACAGCAAACAATTCAATATTCAGTGGCATTCACTTTATATAGGGCTTTCCATTTAAAATCCTCATCAAGGAATAACACCATCTTTTCCAAATGAGTCCAGAATTCATGACAATTAGAAAAAAAGATAAATGTTCAGAAGGTTATAAACCAATACAATAAATATTCAACAAACTTGACATTTAGTAACAATTCAAGCAAATTGCATCTAGTTATTGCTAGCTCAATCAGAGCAAAAACGCATGAAAACCATACGGGTAGGGAGGTCTGATTTTCATGAAATACAGTAATACCTCACATATTCACGCCTATTGATTCACATCTAATTGGCTATTTGCAGATCACGCCCCCCGCAAAGGGTTGGCGCCTCTTGCTCACTGGGCACAGCCATAGTTCGGTCCTTTATGAGTGTTGCATGGGAGGGAAGGTTTATAACACGTGATGTATAGTCCTGTGGTGCTGTGCATTCTAGGACCAGGGTGTCCCACCGCTTCTTCCCCCCAGGTGTCCTGGCTACAGGTGTGGGAGGCGATGCAGATAGGTGTGCTAACTGTGATGGAATCCAAGCGCTAAGCACTCTGTATCGGTGGGGGCTGTGCGCCTGACCGCCTGCACACCTGGTGATATATGTAGCCCCAGGGAAAGTGCTTCCACAGCGCTGCAGCCTCCTCCACATGGACTGCAGCATAAGCTAGCCTCCCCTTCCCCCTCTGCTCTGCCTGTCCGTGTGTGCCAGGAGTGGGGTGTCCTGCCACTTCTCCTGAGTGTCCTGGTGTGAGGTGCTTTCAAGCGTTTCTCCCTGCTAGCACCTTTCTGGGGAGGACCTGCGGAGTGTGAGTGAGCCCCTGCCCCATCNGTCTAACCTGAGAGTGTGTAAATCGTCCATAACTGCACGCAGCTGCTTCACGCCGGGGGGGTGGGGGCAGCTCTATCTCGAGCAGGGTGGTTGGGGGGGGTGGTGCATGCTTGAACAGAGCCAGGGGAGGGGGCAGCTTTACATTGGTTTAATTTAATTTAATTTTATTTTATTGCTTTACATTGTGACATTTTAAAATGGAAATCTATAGAATACATCTCAGAATGTGATTGTAAAACCAAAATAAGTTCTTTTCTTTGGNCAGCAATGCAATCATGCATGGCAGCAGCTGCAAAAGCAGCAAAAGCAGCAGTGTGGCCAAAGGGAAGCCCAGGGATTCTCTGGGAGTCTACCCAGTCAGAGAGGGCTCAGAAACACTTCGTTTGCTCCCACGTGCTGTGAGACACTGTGAAGAGCTCTCCCCAGTGCTCCAGAATGGCAGGGGGTGGGGAGATGAGTGTGGCTTATGTGCATATTCATGCTCACAGATTGGGTGATTAAGCTATGCCAGGGGAGGTTTAGACTGAATGTAAGGAAGAGTTTTTTCACAGAGAGAGTGATCTCTCATTGGAGGGGGTGGAGTTGCCATCCCTGGAGGCGTTTAAGAGAGGACTCGATGAGGAGCTCAGTGACATGGTCTAGATAGCGGGGAGTTGGACTAGATGATCCTGAGGGTCCCTTCCAACTCAGAATAACTTGTGAACCTGCGAATGCTAAAGGACATATCGCAGAAACCTGTGTATATTGACTCTTCAAAGAGGAAATTTGTTTCATAAATTTCCTGTCCTGTTTAGTACTATAATGTGCAGTAAACTGGACTAGGTGTTGGGACTAGTTTATGAACTCTTACATTTCTTTTGTAGCATACTTACTGCTAAGGAGTAATACAATTGGGTCTCCTATACCACGATACTGCAGGTCTTCTGCCCTATACGGGAAGCCCTCCTTCCATGGTGATTGGCAACTCATTAATATGCAAATTTGCCCCACACCCTCACACAGCCCTCCTGCACTCCGACGTTGTTTTGGCACTGCTCTGCTGTGTGTCAGTGTTTGTGTTGGTGCTTCTCAGCACCCACGGCCACCCCATGCCGTGAAAAAACCGTTTTCTGCTCGGCTGGGGGCACTGGTGCAGGGAGCCACTCGTGCTGCTGTCCCAGTGTCTCTCCGGGTGGGTAGACATGATCTCTCCATACTCGGGAACATGATATCTGGTCTTGCACCCCAAGTCTGCCCCGAGAAAGTCTCAGACACCACGTCTAACCTNATCACAGAATATTCTGAGTTGGAAGGGACCCACAAGGATCATCAAGTCCAACTATTAACACTGTCTCCGTGGCGGGAATCGAACCCAGGTCTCCCACACGCCAGGTGGGGACACTTACCACTGGACTAAAGTGGATTTCATTCATTATCATTCTGTCTCTTTCTTTTTCTTCATTAATTTTTTAAGCACTAGAGGGATAGAGCACTGTATAATATCTACAAATACCAATCCATGTTCACAGATTCACAGGTTATTCCAAGTTGGAAGGATCTCACAAGAATCATCTAGTCCAACTCCCAAGCGAGTGCCCACCCAGGGATCAAACCCACAACCCTGGAACTATGGGCACCATGCTGCATCCATATGAGTCTCCCATCACCTAGACCATGTCACTGAGTTCCTCATGCAGTTTTTTCTTAAAATGAATAATGATAATAGAAATTTCCAGAGAGTTATGCAGACTGGCCATTTCCATGTCATCCTACATTTTGTGAGCTAGTTTTCAGAGAAATATTCCAACAAAGTGACATGCCCATTCAAATGTCGCCTTTCCCAGTGCTTTCACTGAAGGTTAGTCTCTTTCAGTAATGTTAATGTGTAGGATACCTCCAAGTGGAATTTCTAAGGTTGTAGTCCAAGCTTTCAAGCATGTAGTCCATGCTTTCAATTCCAAACATGCTTTCAATTCAAAACTTTCCTTCAGTGTTTTGTTTTTACTGATCTTTTTTTGTCTTTTGAGTATCTTGCAAAATGTAGAGGTATTAGTATAGTGTCAGAAAGAAGTATATTTATTTTTATGTACACAGCATGGCTTGTTCTGTTTAGACAAATAATATATCCATTCTTTGAAAATGAACTGTATAATGTCAGGGTCATCAGTAAAAACCAGAAATGGTAAACAAAAAAAAAGTTTTTCAAGCAGCATATTTGTCTAACAGTGTTTCAAAAGAAGAATATTTTACTTATCAGAAAGTTCAAAGCATTAAGAATGTGAAAAAGAAAAATTCTAAAGCTGAACTGGGAAGGTGTGTATGAATTTTCATCACATATAAGTTGCCTATGACTAAGGAGATTTTTTGAAATATTAAAAAGAAATAATATTAAAGCTACATTATTCTGTTAATGATTACAAGTCAAAGAGACATCATATTTATAATAGTGTAATGCTAAAAAAAAAGCTCACATTTCTAGGAAAAATGTTATGATTTCTGAGTTAGTTATGATTTAACAGAAGCATAGTGCTGCTGGTGGGATCTGAAGCACTATGAGATATGTATTTCTGAAGTCACAGGTCTTAGAAAAATGTATGGTATCTTAATTTTGCTCATCACTTTCTCAGTTTCTAAATTTGGTGTGCCATTTTGTTTTGAAAAAGGGGAGACCAAATAGACTTGTAAAAGAATATCTAAAAAAAGAAAAGTTAATTTAAAGTCCTGTGCTGCCTTTTTCAGAGAGAACTGGAATAATTCTCATACTTGATATTTTTCAGTGTCTCCATCTGCAAAATTAACAAGGTACTTCAGTCATGAGGGTAATATACACACAAGTGTGTCTTTTCAGATAAGAATAAGCTTTGTGGAGTAATGACTAACACAGAGCAATTAAGATGTAGTTTTATCTTTTGGGTATATGTTGTACAATATCAACAAAGTAGAATGTATAGCACATAAAATTATTTTCCTTCAGGATATAATAATTCATAATTTGTACTCAGTTATACAGTATTTTTTGGATGAAGACAAAAGTAGATTGGGAAAAATTACCAGAGAGCGGTGAACTTGCATTTCTGAAGTCATTAAAAAAAATGAATCTTCAACTTTAATGTCAAATTCTTTTATTGAAGTGTATTGGGGTTTGCTGTGGCTGGGTTTCTGGTAGCGGGGGTGCTACGGGGGAGGCTTTTCTTCGAGAAGTTGCTGGAAGCCTCCCTCATAGCCGACAGAGCCAATGCCAGTCAGCTCCTGGCTGGACCTGCCGCTGGCCAAGGCCAAGACAATCAGGAGAGATAAAGATGCCTCTGTGATAACATATTTAAGAAGGAAAAAAAAAAGTTAGAACAGGAGGAAGACAATCATGGCTGCCAGAGAAGAGCTGTGAGAAGTTGCAACAGCAAATGCAGGTGCCAAGGCCAGGGCAGAAGGAGGGGGAGAAGGTGTTCCAGGTGTCCCCCTGCAGCCCGTGGTGAGGACCATGGTGAAGCAGGCTGTCCCCCTGCAGCCCATGGAAAGCTCTCAGGGATGCAGAAATCCATCTGTAGCCCATGAAGAGGGGAGCCCATGCTGGAGCAGGTGGATGCTGGAGGGAGGCTGCAGCCCGTTGGAGCCCACATTGGAGCAGGATTCCAGAAGACATCTGTGGCCCATGGAGAGAGGAGTCCATGCTGGAGCAGAACTCTACCTGGTAGGATCTGTGTGCCTTGGGATGGGATCATGCTAAAGCAGCCAGTGCTCAAAGAACTGCACCCTGTGGAGTGACCCACAGGCAGCAGTGTTTGGAAGAGCTGCTGCCCCTGGGATTGGACTCATGCTGGGGAGGGTCATGAAAGACTTCCTCACATGGGAGGGACTCCATGGAATGCAGGGAAATGGCCTCCTCCCATGAGCAGTGGCAGAGAAACACCAACTGCCTTGGTTTCCCCTACTCCTGTCTCCCCCTGCCTCCTGGAGGAAAGGGGGAATGTGGTATCTGTTGTAAGAGATGGAGGGGTGGTGGAGAAGGTTGTCTCTAAGATGATACTTCTCACTTTAAAGCTCTGATCTTTTTAGAAAAAAATTCTTTACATCCCCACCTTGGAGTTTGTTTTGCCTGTGACAGTAAAAGATTTCTAATTGTCTTCATTCCTGCTGTAGCAGAACCCTTCAGGGTTTTTTTTCCTTTGCCTCTCTCTCCTGTTTGTATGGGGAGAGGAGAGGGAATGAAGCGAAAGAGCAGCTGTGAGTAAATCTCTGGCATTTAGCCAGGGTCAAACCATACATGAGGAAATTACTGAGTATCAATGGCTTCCTTTTAGCTTGTGGTAATTCATGTACATTATTAAATGTGAGGATAATAGACACATTGTGACGGGCTATTAAAAATACAGAAGATATGTAAGAGTTAAGTAAAAATAATATTCTTCTATCTTAAAATATGAGATCAGAGAAAAATTTTCTTGAATGATATAATTGTATATTAGATTGTGTATCATACAGTTTTTATTCTATTCCAAATAACTTCTCTTGACATCTGCCAGAACAAGTTAATAAGGGCTGCAATGGCATTTCCTGTATAGCGACAGGACAGGACAGAAACCCAAGGAGTGGATTGATTCATCCAGGCCATGAACTCCAAACGACAACCTGTCATTGTTTTTATGACAGATGAAGTTGCTAAGTTGCTATCCATCATCTTTGAGGAATCATGACAGACTGTTGAAGTTCTCAGTGACTGGAGAAAGGAAAACATAATCCACATTTTTAAAAAGGAAAAATCCAAGAAGTACAGACTGGTCAATCTCCCCTCTGTTCCTGGCGTGATCATAGAGCAGATCCTCTTGGCAACAATTCTGGGGCACATTGAAAAGTGAGAGATGATTGCTGACAGCCATGTCTTCACTGAGGCAAAGGTGCCTGACAAATTTGGTAGCCTTCTAGAATTGGGTTACAGCATTGGCGGATAATAGACTTGTGCAGAGCATTCGACACTATCCCAGCATTTGCACTGTCCTGCGTGATATCCTTGTGTCTAAACTGAAAAGACATGATTTGATGGATGTACCACTCAGTGAATAAGGAATTGGGTGGATGATGGCACTCGAAGAATTGTGGTAAGAGTGTCAGTATCGGGGAGGAGACCAGTGATTAGTGTGTCCCTCAGAGGTCTACACTGGGACCGGTATTATTTAACATCTTTGCTAAGGACATGGACAGTGGGATTGAGCACACTCTCAGCTGGTTTGTGGAAATGGGATACAATCCAAAGGGACTTTGACAGGCAAGAGAGACGTGCCTATGCAAACCTCATGAAGTTCAGCTTATGCAAGGTTCTACATCTGGATTAGGGAAAACCCAGACAAAGATATAGGCTGGACAATGAATGGACCGAAAGCAACCTTGCAGAGAAGGACTTGGGGATGTTGCTGGAAGAAAACCTGAATATGAACTGGCAGTTGCACTCAAAATATGTACTTACACCCAGTGCTGTTCTGGGCTGCATCAGGAGTGAGTCCAGCAGTTTGAACAAGGTGATTCTTCCCCTCTATTCAGCTCTTGTGTGTTTCCACATGTAATACTGTATCTGGGGCACTCAACATAAGAACACGGACCTGTTTGAGCAGGTCCAGAGAAGGGTCATGAAGATGACGAGCGGCTGGTAGCACCTGTCTCAGGAGGACAGGCTGAGAGAGTTGGGGTTTTCAGCCTGGAGAGGGGAAAGCTGTAGAGAAACTCACTAACAGAGTTCCAGTACCTAAAGGGGGCCTACTGCAGATGGATGTTTTATCAGGTAGTATTAAGGATAAGAGTTTTAAACTGTAAGAAGGTAGATTTAGATTAGATATTAGGAAGACATTCTTTACTGTGATTATCTCAAAGTATTGAGGCAGGTTTCCTGGAGAAGTGATGGATGCCTCATACCTGGACAAGTTCAGGTCCAGTTTAGATGGGGCTTTGAGGAGCCTGGTCTAGTGGAAAGTGTCCCTGCCCACAGCAAATGGGTTGGAACTAGGTGATCTTCAAAGTTCCCTTAATTTTCCCTTCCAAACCAAACTGTTCTATGATACTCTGTATTCCTTATCTTAGGTCTAAGAAATTAAACAGCCTGTAAAATTAGCAAAAAGTTGTTTTATTTTCCTTGGAAAATTCGTATATCAGAGAGACAGCAACAGACATCTAGAAGTATGACTCCTATTTCATGTATACTTTATTAACTGGGATGTGGACTGCATGGCTTTAAATCTGGATTTTAAGATTCTAATTAGTTCATGGTTTCTTGGTTTACGCTTCATGCACATGTTCAAGATCTTGGGGGATATATTAGCTCTTTAAGGTATTGGAAATAGGAAAAATCAAATACTAATGCTAAAAATTTATCAAAATTGCCACCAACTATACTGTTAAAATATATTGTTTGATTATCTTATTTTAAATAATAAATAATTATATTCTATTTGTCTACTAGTTCTCTCTCTGCTTGAATTGCAGAAGAAGGTCTAAAATACAGGAAAATATATGAAGCAGACAAAAAAGATATAAACTTTAAAACCCTTGAAACTGGTAAATGGAAATGTGTTCTGTCTGAATACCGAACAGATTACTTGGATGGTGGAAGATACTGGGTCTAAAATGGTGTGAGATTTTAGTATTTTACCACTGCACCTAGATCAATACTGGGAGAAGGGGAAGGCTCTGGGAGAAGTAAATGCCACAGTTTCAATCTGAGCAGTCCCAGAAGCTATCTGTTAATGAAAAATAAGATCTATACCTCACCTGATATGAAGGAAAGGGGATTTCATAGAATGTGAAAAATTTACACATGAAAACACAGACTGCAAGCTTCTTTTTCCTCAGCATTAATAGAAAAAAAAGCCCCTTTGTTTCTACAAGTTAAAACTTGTTGTGGTGCATTCATACCTTCAGCTTTGGGTGGCTTGTCACAAATGATACATTCTGTACCTTCCCCCTGTCTGTCTGTTGGTACCTCCTAGCAAACCTCTCCCTACACCCCACCCCCTAAGCTTCCCATTGGTTGTAGTTACCTTCCCACTGCCCGCCCCCCTTTTCCCAGGGAATGAAACTGAGAGGGAACACTTGTTTGGGGCTCTTTCACTTTCGACTTCCAGGAAGGTGATTTCAGAATAAACTGGGATTGTATCTCTGAAGGAGAAAGAGTGCCTTTTGTCTTTTGCTTTTGTCCATTGTCTGGTTTCTGTCCCAGGGCTGCATCTAGCTGAACATTTAGCCCTCAGGAAGCAGAAACTCATCAAAACCGAACAATTATCAAATTACTAACTAGGTTATAAAATTTTCAGTATTCTCTTTCTCTGGATAGAAAATATCTTTGGAAAAAATGTGCTTTTTCTCTGTGCTTTTACTATTCATTATGCACAGATACGGATTATCTGATTGAAAAGAAGAGATGCATGTGAAACAAATAGATGAACAGTTGAAGCACTGTTGCTCTCTTGATATTCTCTTTAAAATCCACATTATGGGTTTGTCTGACTTACTATTAGTAATAAGCCAATTATTAGTAATAAGCCAACTCAACAACTTTTCTTCAAGTCTTCTTAAAACACGCCAGTATTAGTAATAAAATAGATATAGTGCAACTTAAAATTTGTAGGAATCTTTAACTGACACTTGTGAATTATAAAGTTGCCGTTTAACTGTGTTGTCACCTTAGAATTTTGCAAGTTCCCTGTTTTTAGACATAATGAATACATTACAAATATATTGATCCAAGTTTATGAACTGAGTTCGCTAAAAACCTAGGCCACTAAAGTTCCATGGTACAGAGATAATGGTGCTTGCAGATAAGAACCCATAGGCATGCAATAGGGAGTCTGAAAGATTTTTTTTTCCCTCCAAGGGTATTAAAATCTCAGTTAAAATAAATATTTATATGTCAAGAAAAGTTTTTAAACTCTTTAATCCTTGAAGATTTTGGATAAGCAAAAATGCTGTTTCCAGAGAGATAGCTATCTCTCTCATTAATGCTAAAATAAACTTATAAGTTTCTAAATTAAGGAAAATTACATGAGATCTTGCAGAGGACCTATCCACTTTAGACATATTAGGCTTGTTTTATGGATATGGTTATATACTTGACTGTTTCTTTGTATTCTCCTTATGTTTTCTCCTAAATAAATAATTAAAGCAATATCCATTGTTCCATGTTATGACTTTTAAGTCAAGAATGCTTCAGTGAAAACTAGTGCATTGCATGTTGGTGTAGAAGAACTGCACAATGTCACTTCAAAATAGATTTTCAAGTTAGAGTTGTTAATGCCTGAAGGATGAGAGGTCATTTTGAATACTGTCACAGGTAGAAATTTCAAGTGCTCTGTAAAATTAGATTTACTCTATAAAACTTTTTTGAGGGATCAGGATGAAAGCTACTCTTTTTATTTTTGTGAGTTTCACATTAAAAGGCACATCCAGTCTTCTATAACATTTCAGTTTATTAGGGGGTGAATACTGGTATGAATTCAAGATTCTCTGTTATTCTTATATAAAGATTTTCTTTAGGCAAAAATAATGAAGGCTCAGCTCATGAGTGTTCTTAGACTACTCATGAAACTGAAAGTTGGAATTACTATTCCAAAAGATAAGCTGTGCTGAAAATCTCCCCTTCTTCAAAATTTTCAAATTAATAATTTCGTCTTGTAAAAATTTAATTCGACATTCAAGAAAAGCGTCAGATAACCTTCACTTACCTTAGGCAGTGAAACTTTCAAAGTGGCGGTTCAGGATATTAACGAAAAAATAGCTATTGAACTGAACTGTCCAAAACTTAACTATTGACATATTGCAGTCCATCTTTCTTAACAAACCCAATAAAATGCATAAAGTATCCAATTGTACAAAATTAAAGTTTCATTGGGGAAATAAAAAGAAATCACTCTTTTTTTCCTGATTTGTGAAACCTGACAATGCTGTCATCTTAGAAAATGTGCCTCAGTCTCCCTACCCTGTAGTACTTATCAGAGATTTCTGCAATTGCCGTGGGAACACCTTATGACATTCATATAGGAACACGTAGTAACACTCACTGATCAGATTAAGATATTTTCCTGCTGCACTATATAAACAATGCTTAGATATGTGTCTGTAAAATAAGAATTTATAATTTAAACACTTGGACCTTATTACAATATTTCTCTTGAGACTAAAATCCTCTTTAGTATTGTGGTGATTGTCCTCGTTTCCCATGTGGGAGTCTGGGGGTTTGTTTCCACCAGGGAGGCAGTGATGCTGTTTAACAGTTGGACTCAATCCTTGCGGGTTCCTTCCAACTCAGAATATTTTGTGATTCAGTGATTCTGTAAAACACTCTTTTTTCTGCAGTCACAGAATCACAGAATTAACTAGGTTGGAAAAGACCTCTGAGATTATCAGGTCCAACCTATTACCTAACACCATCTTATTAAATAAACCATGGCACTAAGTGCCTTATCCAGTCTCTTTTTAAACACTTCCAGGGATGGTGACTCCATCATCTCCCTGGGCAGGCCATTCCAATGGCCAATCACTCCTTCTGTGAAGAATTTTTAGCTAACATCCAGCCTAAATTTCCCCTGGCACAACTTGAGACNGATTCGGATGTGGAATGGGTTGCCTGCAGAGGTGGTTGAGTCACCAACCCTGGACGTGTTCAAGGGGAGGCTGGACGAGGTGCTGAGTGATATGATCTAGATGTAGATGATAGGTTAGTTGGATTATAGGTTGGACTAGATGATCTTCAAGGTCCTTTCCAGCCTTATCTATAGTGTGATACTGTGATACTGTGATACCATCCTCGTTGCCATTCTCTGGACACGTTCAAGCATCTCAACATCTTTCTTAAACTGAGGAGCGCAGAACTAGACACAGCACTCAAGGTGCGGCCTAACCAGTGCAGGGGAAGAATGACTTCCTTATTCCTGCTGGCCACACTATTCCTGATATAGGCCAGGATGTCATTGGCTTTCTTGGCCAGCTGGGCACACTCTAAGTGCTTCATTCTCCCATGAGCTTCTCTTCAGCCTATCAGACTGATCCAGCTTTATGACAAAAGATCAGCTTCAAATGCTGTATTTAGCCCTCTTCAGTTGTACATGTGACCACTGAAACAACAAATGTTAAACATTTATTATACTTTGATGTAGAGGAAGCATTTGACTTGAATGGACCTACATTTTTCCTTCTTTAAAAGGTTCTGTTTTGGATAAGAGAACATTAAATGGATAAAGCTCCTATATATTTGAAAGTATGGGTTAGATTAGCTAGGCTTTTTCTAACCAAACTAGTTACCTTAATTTGGTTCAGCTGCTGTAGAATTTTTTTGAGTATCTGTCAGTACAAAAAATCTAAAAGGCATCAGTTTGCTGTAATCCATTCAGTTGCTACCCCAGAATCTCTAACCTTTCATGAATGCACTTAATTGATCAGTAAAATGGTATGTTAACTGATGCAACATGGAAAATCCAGTTATTGCCTTCTTTCCTCCTAAATTAAAGAGATTTTTGTAGATATGTGAGTAACAATATTGTAGATAGGTAGCTATACTATCTGGGATTTCTTTGTAAAAAACATGTCATTAGAGAGCAAATTCTGCCACTACCATTTTTTGTAATGCTCCTCTTTGTTTATCTAAAAAAATAGGCTATGGATATGGGCAGAGAGGAGAATTTTGTCTGGTGTGGAGAAAGTAGTACAGAATATGGAGGACAAAAAGAAGTGATAAACATGAAGAGAAAAGAGAAAGCACAGAAAAATCAGTCAAAACAAAACAAAAATCATGAAGTTTTATGCTACCTGAATATCACTGTCATATAAGCTTGCAATTATGCAGAAAAAAACTTGTTTATGTTAACAGAGCAGCAATAAGGAAAGCTCAAGTGCTTTGGAGGAAAAAACTTTCTACCACTTGGTAAAATCATGAAGGTTGAAATGTCTTCGAGATCTATTGAGAAATAATTTTTTTATTTCCAAATTTCTGGGCATATTTTTCGGTAACTGCCATTGTAATTCCCTGTTCTAATACCACAGAATGGCCAGGGTGTAGGGTCATTAATCTTGTACACTGAAAAAAATATAGTTTTCCTGGTGGCTATGTAAGTCATTATTTTGCCTTTTTCACAGCATTAATGTTTGTTGGGTTTTGTGTGTTTTTTTCTTTTTTTGAAGGAGTTGGCAGAAAATTTTGCCATATAAGGATAAAACAAAATTACTAAAAAAATCTGCTTGAAATAAACAATCTCCTCATGAGTTAAAACTGCAATTTATTTAAAATTTAATGAAATGTTTTTTAATGTATTTGCTGTATTTTGTCACAGCAGCAAGGGTATACATAATTTATATCTTGTTTATAAGCCTAACAAATGTGTTTTCCAGAGATAAGGGGTCTGTTTCTAATACCAGTTATTCTTTGCATAGCAGAACTTCCCTAAAAGGTTTGTGAACATTATTTATGATTATTTGTTGATGCTGCTGCTTGTTTTAATTGTAGCCTCTGCCTTGCATGTCAGAAATTCTGATGCTTATTCAACTCACTTGATGATCAACAAAGATCAGCTTCCCTTCAGATCAGCAGGGAATTGAGCATCCTGACACTGGCCTGTAGATGTAAAACCGTTAAGCAAGAAACCCTACTACTTTATTAGCATTTACAGATATTTATGTATTAAAACCCTGGGTACAAGATACCTGTCACTGAATTTAGCCTGGCATTTCTAGCTTCAGATCCCTGTAGTTTGCAGTCTAATCTAACATATTGCTAATCCAAATGCCAGAAAGCTTTCATCAATTTGAACTTTGTAGTCTATTTTATCTAGATTTTCTAAAGGACTATTTTCTCTTTAAGCATTGCAATAAAATGCCATATTTTAAGGCAAACCAGCTTTGAGAACTGAGCTCTTGGAAATACACATACTAATGTTCCTTGCCCAGATTAAATAGAGATAAGTGTAGATAAAATCTTAGCCCCACTGAATTCAGCAACAAAAATACTTGTGATTTCAGTGAATTCAGGACTTCACTCAGCAGAATGGAAACATTATTAAAATCTCTGCTTGAAGTTCACTCTCATCTTATGGGAAGAAAAAAATTGCTGATTATTATAATGTTATCATTGTTTTTTCTTTCTTGTTCTGCTCAGCAGAGAAATAACACTCAGTGGTGGCAAAATAGGTTTTAGAGTTAACACTCAGGGAGATGAATGCAGGGCTTGCGTACTTCACTCCTAGATCTATCTGCTTCTGTTGCCCGCTGAACTGTCAGCTCTCACAGGCACCATGGTGTGCCTTTCCCTTTGCAGTGTTTTCTTCACCATGATAGATACTTAAGTGTAGATTTTTCTTCCAAAAGAGATCTTATACTGTGGCACATAGACAGCATCTGATTTACCACACTTCTGAGAGCTAAGTTGAAGTGACCCCAGCTCACAAGGTGTCCTCTTGGCAGTCTGCAAAATTAAACGTCTGAAGAACGAAATGGCCTTGAGAGCAGATATGAAATATGTCTGTGTTCTCTCTTATCTTTCACGTTTCTATGTACAGAACTGGCTTAGTGATCTGCCTCCTAGTCCCTGATGATTATAAACAAGCCTCTCTGTACGCCTCCAGGTGATTTTTCCTTGGACAGAGCTGATACCATTATAACAAGTTATGCTTTGTGCCTGTGAGAGTGGGCTATTGGATTTGGACCTAGAAAAGGAGAGAAAAGTTGTTTGTCCTCTTCTGTCACTGAGCTCCTCTGTGAACATGGGCAAATTAATTCACCTCAATAATTTCTCCAGCATGTAGAAGGGGAATAATACTACTTCTTTATATAAATAACTGCTGGTTCTTTGGTTACCTCAGGTAGAGCTGTGACAGAACATGTTCTGGCTGCAACACTTAGATACATGTAGGAGAAGTGACAGTTCTTGGAGACGAGACATAGAGGTAGCAGTTCTTGTCCTTGTCACTGACTCTGCAAACAACCTTGAGAAAGTCACACATTCTCTTTGTATGACAGTTTCCAGGTGCATTCCTCAGTTAAACAAGAGTGTTCTCCAGTCAAATTAATTAACTTTTGTGAGGCATTTATCAACTTGAAATTAAAAGTACATTTCACTTTCACAATGCAGAATTATTTCATGGGAGAATCTGGCCTATGAAATAAGGTACAGTACAAGTGAAAAGCAGAGCAAGGGTTGTCTTATCATCATTCTGTAAAAGAGTAATTCATAATATGTTGAAGTTCCCCCTGAAGTTATAGCTGGAAATACACTGCCCCGGTAAATGTGGAGCTAACCTTTCTGAGAAACTGGGCTTTGTTTTTAAAGCAGTCACAAGTTGCATAAACATCTGATTTACATGAGAAATCTGCAGCAATTCAGGAAATTTAAAAATGGAAATTACGTAAAATGTTTATGGAAAATAAAAGCATATTTCCAATGGATAACAAATTCAAAAGATGGAGAGGGTCTTTTTACAAGGGCATGTAGTGACAGGACAAGGGGGTGTGGTTTCACACTGAAAGAGGATAGGTTTAGATTAGCTACTAGGAAGAAATTCTTTACTGTGAGTGCAGTGAGAGTCTGGAACAGATTGCCCACACAATTTGTGAATGCCACATCCCTGGAAATGTTCAAGGCCAGGCAGTTGGGACTCTGAGCATTCTGGTCTAGTGAAAGGTGTCTCTGCCTGTGGCAGGTGGGTTGGAACTAAATGATACTTAAGATTCCTTCCAATGCAATCATTCTATGATATGATTCTACTTTATTATCAACAAAATTATCAACAAAAAGAAAAATAATGAAAATTCAAGGAAATAATGGGAATGCATAAATAATAGATCTCAAACATTAACTACAGAGTTAATATTTACAAGATATAATTATATTTTTGTGTATTAGTTATTTCATTTAAGAGGATAAAATCATGTTGCAAACATGTGTGCATACAATATTTTTAATTTTCTGTGGACAGCAGGAATCACAAAACAGGAGCAGAAATATATTTTGTTTAAAATTTCAAATGTCTTTATTCAGGCCAGTTTTTGCAAGCTTGGTTTGTCTGTCTTTGCCACTCACTGAATGTAAACTTTTCTGTGTTCTACTAATTTTTTACATTATTGTAACATTGCTATCCAGTTAACTACCCACCTAGGGTCTTATTAGTTGTCCCCACTGTGGCCTGCTTGTGCATGCTGCAGTATGAAAAGACCTGGACCTCATGAGCTGTGTTTTCGATATGTACTCCTTGTAAGCTGTTCTATTTCAAAGCACAGAACAGTTCCCAGATAAACCTTCCTCCATGTCAGGGTGTGGATGGTATACTGGCACATATATTTGTTTCATGCATTCTGCCTCCATTAGTGACTGATCCCACCCCGGTATACTCCAGCCCATTGGTGACATGCACATGTGAATGTGTGGTGGTGCAATAACGGTGCTTATGAGGGTAAATTTGGACTTGAAAAATGGATCTGGATAGCTGCTTAAACGTGGATTTAAACTAACCTTGTCCTGTCACAAATCCCATGGCTCAGATGTAAAGATGGAGCAAAGTGTACAGGAAGGCTATTTGTCAGTAGAAGGGAATTTGTGCCATATTACCTTGCTCTCTGAGAGGTGTCAGAGCTGTGGTGCCTGCAGACACTCCCTCCTTGTCCAGGCAGTTCTGGAGACACCCGAGGGGCTGAGGTCATGAGTACTGCAGCAGGGCTGTGTGCCTGGTGCTGCCTGTCTCCAGGTCAGCACTGGCTGATTCCTAGTACAGTCTTGTTTTTTTCGGTTATCATTACAAGAAAGAGAAAGAGCAAGTAGGTATGTAGCTACTTCCTTATTTAACTGAGGAACATTGTTGTGTTCTATAAATACAATAACAGCTCTTAAGAGAAATACTTCAGTGCTGCAGTAGTGTGATACGGAATTGTCATTCATTCATTTGTTTTCCCAGAAAGTTTATGTCAAAAAGTTGTGTGGCTGCAGCAGTCTCTCAAATGACTCTTGATTTAGGAAGAGTAAATTAGTGATGTTTGGCTAAAAAGGTTTAAAAATCAATGGAAGGTTTTAGATATTCTATTAATTTTTTTCTTAGTATTACTGTCACCAACATAAATCTTCTGTTCAGATTGCCTGTGCTTTCCTCTGGCTGCAGAAGGTTGCTTAGCAACCTCCTTGGTTTAGTCATATGATAGAAGTATTAGGATGCAAAAAAAGTTCATATTAAATTTTTTTTTTAAAAGGGGGATATACTTTTCAAAATGACTGAGTAAATAAAGAGCAAACTAGACTTCCATAACCTGAAAAATTATTTTTACTGTGTTACTTGAGAAGTAAACATTCACTGAATCTCAAATTCCAAACAATTACTTTTGAATTTTTATAGGCCAATTCATTCCAGATTTCCAGTGTCCAGTAAAGCACTCCACTGGTCACACGACAGTGCAAGACCCTTTGATAACAGGAAGAAAAATTGTATGACTATGCAAAGAGGGTAATGGCATTATGACATTTACTGAACACAAAAAGTACTTAAACACATCAGAAAATACGTGATGGCATTATGACATTTACTGAACACAAAAAGTGCTTAAACACATCAGAAAATATGTGACTTTGTGAAGGACTTCAATTTTTAAATGTCACACTCTCTTTAAAACAGAAAGATTTTAGAAAGCCTATTTGGATTCCTAATGCAATCACTATCTTTTTTTGAACAATTTGTTTTCTTCAGAGAGTTGGTGCAGCCTCCATCACAAAAATTTTGAGCCTGTGTTTCCTGTCAGTTGTGATCTCATGGAATTTCAGCCAGGAAAGATACAATAAGGTGAGTTTGGGGTTTTCAAACTCACATCAGATAAACAAATATTGAAGGTTTTTTTCCTATTTAGTATGTTAATTTAACCCCATCCTCATGTTAGTGTGGATTCTGATATTATAGTGTAGAGTCGGAGAAAGGAAAACACAGTAGCATTAATATAAAATGTCTGACTCAACTTTCCTTTGCTAAAACCCCCTAATTTCCAATGAAGGTTTTGAACAAGAGGATAACACAGTCGAGTTTCCTGTATCGCAGACCCGCAGTCTTAATCAGGTTCCGCGAAGCCCTACTTCCGCATTGAATGGCAGCTCATTAATACGCAAATTTGCCCCGCAGCCTCAGACGGCTCCCCAGTGCTCTTTTGACACTGTGCTGCTGTGTATCAGTTGCTGCGGAGGGGGCTGGGGAAGCGGCAGAGCCACCACAGGCAGGGTGGGATGGGGTGAGCTGCCGCGGCAGGGCTGCTGCAGGTGGGGCAGGACAGGGCTGGCCGCTGTGGCTAACCCCAGTGAGTGCTTCTGGTTTGTGCTATCTATTTTGTTGGAGCAGACCAAAATCACTGCCTTCCTTTGCCAGGTGGGAATACATTTTCTTTCCTTACCTTCACTTCTCTCTGTTAGTCAGCCGGTTCCCTTTGTCCATGGTTCGGCCACATCTGTATTGGAACATGAATATATATTCCTGGCAGGTGAAAGGCTGTTAATTGCTGTCCTAACCAATGTCTTACACCTGCCTGCTAATTCTAGATAGATATGTCTTATCCAGATACATATAACCTCTTATTTAATGGGGTATTACAGCATCACTATTTTCCCCTTGCATATGTCTGCAAATATACATTTATGCTTTTTAACATACAATGTAAGGAGTTACTTTGGAACAAAAACCAACCAAACCCCCAAAATCTCATCTCTGAAATCTGTGAGAGGCAACTCTGATAAACATGAAGTGAAACCTGACAACCAGGTTTTAAAAACATATGCAGAGTCAAGGAAGACTAGACACAAGGCAGGAATATCCTAGCAGCTTTATGAGATACTGTTTTCTTTCTGCCTTTCACAGTTAAGAACAAGAGTCCACTTAGATGAGCAGGAGTCAAGATAATTGACAGAAAAAAAGTACTGTTGAAAGACCCCTGAGTTACTCTACAGGATCAAATAGGATGATATCTCAAGACAGGAAATCCCCTGACTTCTCATTCCTTTCTCACACTTTAAATAGGCAAGATGTAAAATGGATTGCAAGATGACTATCTGTGATTTAGGAAAACTGAGGATAATATATATTTCTTATAAGTTTTATGCCACCTGAGATTCACCTTTATCTTTCACATGAACATTCAGGGGAACTGAATGAATGTTTAAAAGGGCAGGAGTTGTTTGTTTTCTCAAATCCAAAGACATACCTGTGAGGAAATTATGTAAGAGCAGACCGAACTTTTCAATTTATGAAGTTAAAGAAAGATTTGTAAAAACAGTGTGGAATTTCATAACACTCCATTGAGTATATTGGAAGGTGCTGTAGGGGAGAGGAGGAAGAGAATATACATCACTGACATACTTCATCACTCCACATACAGCCATCACATTCAATTAAGTATAGAGCTCTTTGTCAACAAACTTGACATGTACATCTAGGGAATGTCACCAACCCCCAAAATCAATATTCCAGTTATGATGGACTGACAGCTTACCAGCTGAATGAGTGTCCCCTGATTTTACCTATTATTGCTTCAGAACAGTGCAAAGTCCTTGTAGCATGAACAAGGAAACTCAACTAAATAAAGGAGGCAGCTGAGTAGAAATCAAGATTCAAAAATTCCTAAAAAATTTAAGAAAACAGTTAAGGAAATTCAGGTCATCAAGTGACAGAAATTATAACACTGTTAAGGAATCTGAAAATACAATTTCTCAATATCCTAAGGAAGATAAATTGCCTTTTGTTATGGGGAGAGCCCTTTTGTTCTATTATAATACTTTTCTCCTTTTTACTGGAATAGACAGTAGGTTTCTCTTCCTATCACCCTTTCCCTCCCCTGAAAGGAATGTGGCCAGAGGAGGGGCTTTTTCCTTTTCACCTGACAAACAATGGAGGATGCTGTGTCTTATCTTCCCTCCTCTGAAAGCAATGTGGCCAGGGGAGGGGCTTTCTCCTTTTCACCTGACTAACAAGGGAAGATCCTGTGTCTTATCTTCCCTTCCTGGCAAGTCATGTGGCTGGGGAAGGGGTTTTCTCTTTTCTACTGGACAAACAATGGAGGATTCTTTTTTTTATCTTCCCTTCCCAGCAAGGCATGTGACTAGGGGAGGGGCCCGAGGGCCAGGGCAGGCTGAGTGACAGCCAATGGCTTGTGAAGACATGCCCACAAGGCATGTGACATGGGTGGGGCCCAATGCCCTATAACTACAGCTCCTGNGTACGGGATATTGCCGAGAGGTTGCCAAAACTAATTCAATCTTCAGACTATTACCCCCTGCTGGTTGTCCAGGTTGGTAGTGACAAGATCAACAAGAGGGGATCCACAGAGATTAGGGAGGGATTTAAAGAACTTTGTCACTTGATCAGTGGGTCAGAAACCCCGGTAGTCTTTTGCTCTGTCCCTGTAATGGCAGGATCGGACCCTGAAAGCAGCAGGAGGATTCTTGCTCTTAATAAATGGCTTAAGGGCTGGTGCCACCAGAAAAACATTGGTTCTATGACCATGGGGTGTCCTTCACCAAACCAGGGTTTACAGACCCTGGAGGGCTGAATCTATCAAATAGGGCCAAAAGGGTTTTGGGCCAGGGGCTGGCAAGACTCATTGACAGGGCTTTAAACTAGGTTTGAAGGGGGAAGGGGATCCGGCAGTCACTCAAGAGGGCACTGGAATTGGTAAGAATGAGCCAAAAGCATATTCAGCAGCACAGTTGAAGTGCAGGTATACCAATGCACACAGCCTGGGCAACAAACAGGAAGAACTGGAGGTTGTGGTGTATCAGGAGCGATATGATATAGTTTCCATCATGGAAACGTGCTGGGATGATGCGCACGATTGGAGTGCCACATTGGAAGGCTACACACTCTTAAGAAGAGATAGGAGAGCATGTGTGTGTGTGCGTGGGGGGGTGGAGTGGCCTTAAAGCAACCCTAGATACCATAGAACTTGATATCAAGGAAGATCAAGGTAAGAGGGATTCCCAATAAAGCTGAAATTCTGATCGAGGTATGTTACAGACCGCCAGATCAGGAGGAAGAGGCAGACCTATTGCTCTTTAAGCCTCAAGATCAGCTGCCCCTATTATTACAGGAGAATTTAATCTGCCTGATATCTGCCAGGAACTTAACACAGCAGAGAGGAGACAGTCAGAAGGTTCCTAGAGATAGCTGATGACTGTTTCTTGATGCAACAGGTGAGTGAGCCTACCAGGGGAGAGGCTGTGCTCAACCTATTATTTACAAATAAGGAAGGGTTGGAGGAAACCTGGGATGTAATGACCAGAGGATGTAGAAGTTGGGGGACTTGGGGAACAACTGCTTATCCTGTCTTATGGAAGGGCAATAGAGCAAGACATAAGGAGCCCCGAACATTTCTGGAGGATGTCAGGTTCTCAACACAGGTATTGGACAGTCTAAGGGGCAATGCACAGATTGATCTGCTATTCACAGACAGAGAAGAAATGATATAAATAACGGCAACATTGGCTATAGTGATCATGACATAACGGAGTTAAAAATCCGAAGGTGAATGAAGAAAACAAGTAGCAGAGGACTGACCCTGACATTTCAGACAGCAACTTTCAGATTATTCATGGAACTCACCTCGACTTCTCCCCGTCCTCTAGAACTGACTCCAAACCATGGAATCACATACTGCGCTGAAGTCACATATTATGTGATTCAAACCAAGCATAAGGGTGGAATACTGGTAACTGAGCCTAGCAAACCGGGGAATTTGAGTCTGCCTAGGACCCTTTCTAGAGAGTTTCTTTTCAACATCTGCTTCCTTAGGTAATGTGTTTAGCTTAATCTCATTTGATGATTTTTTTTGATGAAAAGTAGATTGTCTATATTTTATTTAGTTTTTGAGGCTCTATTTGTACTGAAGACTTTGATAGACTCGGTAAGGCACAATTCACTTGACTAATACAGGCCAGGTGCTTTATGACTTAAATGTCCCTACTCTCAACATTGACTAAAGGAAGTTTAATATAATCAGCTTAGAATACAGATATCTAATATTAGGTGAGATAAATCCCATAGTTTTAACATAAAATTAAGCATGGCTTGGGGCTTGAGGATTTTTTGTTAAAGTGTCCTAGTGCTACTGTTTTTACACTTAAAGATTAGATCCTCAAACATTCTGGTAATAAATACTGTATTTAAATTGTGATGATAATTTCTAGAAATCGAAACTCTTTCTAAGTCCTGAGGCTACTCCTTTGTGGCAGTGCATGTTCTGCCTAGTATTTCTTTGCTGCAATTCCATCTCAGTCATGTTTTATAAGCGATGTGTTTCTTCTCATACAAAAGCATCTTTGTAGAAAGTGGTAACACATAATTTCTTCCTACTATACAGATGGAAGAAATCGATGAAGTACGAAAATAATATGAGCCCCGTCATGGAGTAAGGGAATGTTAGCAAATCCAAATTGGTCTTCTATAAACCCCCAAAGTAGAAGCAAATAACAACATACATATATCACATGTATCTCACATTCTGCTCTGTCTGCATTTATAGCTTGCAGAAGAAAGCTATAGGCTGTGGAGAACTGTGTAGAAAATATCTGGAATATGTGATAATTGTGTTTTCTTTTAATTGAAACTTTTTTTAGACTTTGAAAACCCTTATGTTGAAGCAAAACAACCTTTTTCTTACACATCTACCCATATAAAGATATAAAAAATCAAAGCCAGTTGTGGTTTTTCTGTCTCCTGTAGCTGCCAATTTGTGTAACAGTGATGGTTGTATGGACATCTTGACATACACAAACAAATACATTAGTATTCAGAATACATCTACACACTGCTTGAATTAATTTTTTTCTCTAATGCTGCACCTGTACTTACACTACTTTCCTTTTCACAAGTGGCTTTTTGGCATAATAACAAAGTAGTGGAAATTTTGCCTTTGTCACAGAAAATGAGTGGACACCGTATATTTTGTCAAAGCCAAAAATTACTGCCTCTGTGGTACAAGACAAGAAAATAAGAAGTACAACATGGTGAAAAACAGTAGGTTCCAGCTCATTGGAGCTTACTGTTATATGCTTGAAAGGCCTTTAGAATACTAAAAGAAATAAACATGACCATGTTTGGGAAACTCAGAATAGGAACAGTTGATGTCCTTATCACCTCTCATTTAAATCCCCAGAAGCAGTACTGTTTTAGTTTCTTGCCAAAATTTATTTTTCAGGCATTTTTGTATTTTTTCCTCCAAAATGTTTGTATTTGCAAACAATTATCACTGGTGGATAATGTGTAGGTCCCACAGCACTGAGTTTTCAGTCCTTGCTCTTTCATAATGTTTTGTTTAACTAGAGAAACCTAAATTCGTCTTCCTGCTGTGAACAAATGTTTCTGCTCATATTGCCTGAATTTTGGCAGTGATCTTATGAAACAGGAGACTGAGGTCAAATGCAGAAATTAAGCAAGAGGCTCTTAGGCTGTCTTTAATGGTCTGGCTTAAAAGCAGCTACCTCATATATTCTTTGCCAATTCCTGAACTTGGAAGTTAGAACAAATACCATTCGCTTGAATTTGAGTTCAATTTCTGCAAATGCCTCATTTACATGCAGATTTAGCCATGAGGGTTACTGCAACATTTGCTATCTTTTGCACCTCTTCTGAACTGTGACTTTACCATTTAAATTTGATGTAAAAAAACATTTTTCCCTTCCATGAAATGAAATCTGTAACTTCAGCAAAAAATGAGAATTTATATATAGAGAAACAGAATGTAAGATCTCTTTACTTTAAAAATCCAGAGAGTAGTTGATGCACTTGAGTCATATCTGGTAACAACTATGCAGAGGATGTACAGAAATTAATAGAATACGTGAGTAATATTTGAAGTAAGTGATACATGTATAGGGGAAAGGTTTGGAGAGAGTTTGATTCATTTGAAAGCAATCAAAAAACTATGACAGCAACACAAAAAGTAAAAAAGTCATGTAGTTTATCTAATACAGTATTAAAGTCCCATCTAGAGAAGGATGTGGCAATTTCAATGCATTAAGCCTTTTTCCCCCGCCCCCCCAAGAAATAACGAACTGAAGTTCCACTTGAGTCACTACTGACTTTGTATTTTTGCTGGTGTTGGACAGTAACTTGACAGAACCAAGCACAACAACTGACCAACATGGTCAGCAACATGCAGTTTTGGAAGCTTACATTTAAGTGCATTGTTCAGTTGCAGAGTTCCTCAGTATATGCCAAGTAAGAAGGCCCCAGTTAGTAGGTAGTGAGATGTAGTTATGGTACTAGACTGCAGTGAGGATGTCTCCATTTTATAGTGCATGTACTGGCTTGGTGATGTGACCTCACTGGTGAAAGCAGTCCTAGAATGAGAGATTCACTACATAATCACTTGAAATTATGTAATTGTTGTGGTTTCTCATGGTGCTGAAATGGACAGCTCATAGAAAAGGGAAAAAAAAAACCCTCTTCTGTTTTCATTCTTCTCTCTCTCCCTGCTTGTTTGTTTTAATTTTTTTTCTGGTGCAGCCAGGACGGGGTAGCAAACCACTCCCCTGGAAAACAAGGGGTGGAGCGGGGGGCAGGCCACGGGCTTTTGGGGCTTCAGAGAGCCGGACGTTCATCATCTAGTGCTCGGTGCAGGGAAAAGCAGCTTTGTATCCAGTGCCGTTCTCTCCCTGGCTGGGACCTGGGAGAAGCCACCATATGCACGTGTTTGAGCCTTTGTTCTTGTACTCCTGGCTCGGGAGCTCCCCCCTACCTCGTGGCCAGAGAGCAGTACTGCAGCTGCGGGGCTCCCCAGCGCCACCTGCCGGCCAGAGGAGAGCCACTGCATCTCCTGCCCACTGCAGCGCCCCCTGTTGCATCCCAGTGGTACGACACCTGGAACATAATTTCAAGGGGAATAGACCTTGGGTTTGGGAAAATTAGGGATTGTTGTTGTTACTGTTTATATGTGACTGGTTTACCTTCTTTTTCACCTAGTTTTCTTCCTCGACATTCCTTAACCACCACACATTCAATTTTCAATACACATTAATAAAGTTGGTGTTTTGACCTCTGGGTAGTCTCTTGACAATTAATAACCACACTTACTGGCCTCTAATGGTCACAATAATTTAGCAGGAATTTTTTTTTGAGACTTTGGGAATTTGTGACTCAGATTTCTCTTATTAATTCCAACTTTATTAGAAATTGTTAGTTAGGGACTAGTGCTGCCATTAGTGACAAAAGCAATACAAGAAAGACTACTTACCTGGGATAAACAGGATTAAAGGACAAAAAACTGCAGGAACAGAGTTTGGCTGTTTATGTTGCACATGAATGGTCAAAATGGCTTCACCTAGTTAAAAGAACTTTGATGATAAACCAACAGGCTTTATCTATTTTGTAGGTTGAGAAGGAAGACATGATATTTTTCAACTATGTATTGTTGTTGTCACAGAATATTCTGAGTTGGAAGGGATCAAGGATCATCAAGTCCAACTCTTAAACAGCACCACTGCCTCCCTGGTGGGAATTGAACCCCGGGTCTCCCACATGAGAGGCAGGGGCACTCACCACTGTATTAAAGTTGCAGGTTTTTCTTTTTGGTGATTTTTTTTTTTACAGAATTTTCTAGCTTGCTATAGGAAATATATGCCCTTTAAATTATTTCCTTTCACCTTCTAAGCAATTTGTGACACGACCAAAATAAGGTGTTTGACTTGTATCATATCTTTACAATGCACTTTTTCTAGCAGTCACTGGGGGTTAGTTCAGCTTGCACTGGATAGTAACCATAAATGGGTGCCAAACTAGCTAGGAAGAAGGCTTCTGTGGGTATGCAAGGGCCCAATCTTACAAGGCTTTTTTAACATGAAAGCAGTCCAGGATATTCTGCCTATGGCAAGGTCATATAATGGTACTGAATTTCTTCTCTGTGATAAGGGAAGACATATATTGAGCATTAGAAGAAGTGCATGAAGGGTAAGGAGATAGTTTGACAGACACTTTCAGGCATATTTAACTTTTATGCCAGCTAACATTTGCTATAGTTGGATGATACATGTAGAGAGTATCCGTTCAGAAACTAAACATCTTTGATACACCTAGAGAGTATCTACTGAGAAATTAAACAGCTTACAGTCAACAGTGCCCACTTCCCCAATTCAGGCAAGAATTCTTTTGTTCGTGCACATATTTTGGGTTTAGACCTTATTAGAAACAGTATGGGTTGGAAGCTGCTTATAAAAGGACAAAAGCCTTACAAAACCTGAAGTAACATAGAGGAAGGAGAAATTTAAGAAATATGCATACTAGGAAATATAGAAAATCATGGTTAGGAGATAAGCAGTCTCTTTTGTGTAACACAATGAAAGAAGATCAGTACATTCTGCATAAGATTGTAATATGTCATGGTATAACACCAGGAATGAGATTAATTTAGGCAAAATACTGGTTTATTAAGCATTGTTTATTTCCAAAATCACTGTTATATTGCATTTCTAGAAGTGAACTAAGAATAGTTCTCATGCTGCACAGAGGCTTTTCTTGTATCAGCAGTCTCTTTGACCTTAAAGAAGAATCTTGATAAGCACCTTTTATCTCTACAGGATGCATTACAAGCATAGATTTTAGGAAAGGGAAAGAAAGATGTCATGACTTTTCTCATGCCTCTGTTGACATCATCACATTGTCAAGTTGCTGATTATGAGATTGCTAAGTGAATTTTCATTATTATTTTCTCCTTCTTGAGGCAGAGTAGGAATTGGACACCATTTGATTGTGTAACTGTTCTGTTGGCTGTGACGTATTAAAGGCATGAATACAAAAATTGAACTATTTTTCTCAGATGCTTTTACTGTTTGATTGCAGTGTGCAGCTGAAGTACAGCAGAGAAATTGCTCCTCACTATAACTAGTGATAGTCTGAACTGGGTCAGTTTGAATGCTGCAGGGCTACATGAGCTATTGAACAGAGTAAAACTGCTAAATCTGATTGGGAAGGACAGAATAAATGGATTATGTCTTTTTTGACTTATAGGCTGCGAGTATGTACACAAGTTAAATATATTCAATTAACTCATAGTAAAGTCCTTTTTATATTAACTTTCTATGTAGCCCAGTGATATCCCATTGTGCATTCCAATTATCTTTATTTTGGTATTTGCATAGAAACAAGAAAATGAAGATAAAAACATAACTGGTAGAATATTTGTGACTGGATTCATAAAGTAACTGGATTCATAAAGTGGCATAATTGAAGTGATACTATTTTGGGTGAAATCTAAAAAACCAAAAGTCTCCTACAATATATGTGAAGAAAGAGGCAACTGCCTAAGAATAGTATCAAAATGGACAGCCTTCTTAAGGTAGAATAAAAAAGCTAAGTAGGTTGTCTAATGGTGACTAATAGAAAAATACTGAGGATACATATGTATGTGTCTTCAACGTTCAGATATTTTGTAGAGTTAGGATTGACCTTGTGACCTTTCCTTGCCAAGCAAATAAACGTAATTCCCAAACCTAGTCAGGAAATCAGTCTACTGAGTTTATTGATACATAATACCTGTCTAACTTACCTGGCAGAAAACAGGACTGGATTTGTAGAATCTGTTTATGCATTTTAATAGAAGTCTTTTGTAGTTTGGTTGACTTTATCTTCAAAAAACCTGCTCTAGACATTCAGTTATTCTTCTACTTGATTTCTTCTCAGTCAATTAATTCAGAATACTTTTATGTGTAGTAGAAGAGTTTGAGGTTGTTTTTTCCGTCCTTTACAGAACCAGCCTATTGCTTTGTTGCTAAGGCACGTACGTTTAGGATTTATCTTCCCTGTGAAAGCTTGTGGGTCTCCCACAACACACATGATTCTGCAAAACATAGGACTATGGAAGAAAGGACATACACTGTACAACCAGGTTTCTTTCAGATAAAATAACATTTTTTATCTATACTTAGGAATTTCTTTTCAATACATCAGGAACTAGCAGATATGTTTGAGAACCTTTGCTAAGTTACTTTTCTCAAGATTCAGCTGGAAGATTGTTTAATTTCAGGATGCAGTGTTTTTGTTCTGTCAGTAATTAAATATTTCTACATATATATGCACAGATGTAGTTTCAGGCACCAGAACAGCTTCAAGAAAGAGGCTGAGTAGTACATACATTTAAGCTGCAGCTCAATTAGATATCCAACAGTGAGAAACTGATCGTGTTTCTGATAGGAAATCTTTTTTCGAGGTCATAATTGCTATTATTTCTCTGACTATCACAGAAAATATTACCCACTATCTTTCCATCTGCAATTTTATTTTTTTCAGGATCTCTCCATTTTGGGGATTTTTTCCGTTTTGACAATCTTAGTAATAGTTCAGGTAAATACAGCTAAAATGAATTGTTTTATTGTTGTTCCTTAATGCTTATCCAATACAAATGAGATAATTAATCCAGAAAAATATTCACTTCCATGGCATTGAATAAATATAGTTATGTCTTCCCTGTTACTAATGAGCCTGCGATTAATGTTACCCAAAGGCTGAGGTTGGTCCTCTGAATTTGGTATTTAGAACTATGGGCTCCCCTGAAAGGGTATTGTACCTCATCAAGAAAGTATTTCAGACGTTTTTGCTATTTTTGGGTTATTTTGAATGACTCTGATTGCTAAAACAAAGAGGATCTAAACCTCACACACACACCATAATAAGGAGAAAGTGACAAAGTGTGCTATCACAGTCAAACTGTTTCTTGGGCTTATTTTAGGAAACACAAGTTAGATTTAGTTCCTTTTGGCTGCAAAGCAGTATTTTAAACTTTGTTTCTAAGACAAAGCAAAGGTTAGGTAAGGGGGAGGGTACCTCATTGGCAGAAATTGCCAGGGTCGAGGTCTGATGCTGGGATCAATAAGGTATTGGCTAAAAATTGCTGAGAAAAGTGACATTACTTTCTGACTCTAAGATATCTACCTTTCCTAGGTCTGTTCTGAGTCTTGAAGATCTGTCATTAAGTTTTAAAAGCCGTTTTTTCTTCTATGTGACAACAACTACTAACATTTCATTTATCTCTCCTACAAAACAGTCAGAGGCTAGGGAGTGGAGATGAACAAACAAATCTACTGGAATAGATTATCCATTGGGAGATGTTTTCAATAAATTATACATTACTGCCATTTTCCTGTATTTCTAAATGTTGATCTGTGGTCTCTTATAATACAAGAAATCTGTAGGTGAGTGTGAGCTACTTCTTTTATAATTTTATCTCTAGCCAAGTGTGTTTATCTCCAATACAGGCTTCTAAATTGCTACGGTACTTTAATTAATCTTTGATACCTGAAATATTGGCAGGTCCAGGACTGCAATGGATTTACTATGTAAATATGCTGACTTCTTCTCAGAAGCCTGTGAATTAAAAAGAAATAAATCAGTTTTCAAGCAGGAAGGTACTAAGAGTAATCTGTCCTCAAGATTGATTAAAATGGTCATTTAATCTGAAATGCCTTATTCCTTGTTAATATAATCTGAATTCTTAGAAAAATGTGAATTTTAACTGAATGTAATTATTTACTTTTGGGTGAATTAAGCTGATCTAGGAAATGGAACATTGGTGCTGTTTATAGTATTCTTATTAGATGGTAGCAGAAAAGGATGCTGGACGACATTTTATAAAGTAAAAAGCCCTTTACAATTTTAACAGATTTTATGAGAACATGGATGAGTTTTTCAAGTATTTTGGATCCCATTATTTGGGCTTTCAACAAGAAATGCAGTAATTAAAGACTCATACAATTTTATCGTGAGCAAATTTGCGGAGGACACCAAGCTCGGAGCCCGTGTTGATCTGTTAGAGGGTAGGAAGGCCCTGCAGAGAGACACGGACAGACTTGAGAGATGGGCAGATTTCAATAGAATGAAATTGAATAAATCTAAATGTAGGGTTCTGCATTTAGGTTATAATAACCCCAAGCAGAACTATAGGCTGGGGATGGAATACTTAGAGAGTGGTCAGGTGAGAAGAGACTTGGGGATATTAGTTGACAACAAATTCAACATGAGCCAGCAGTGTGCCCAGGCAGCCAAAAGGACCAATGGCATCCTGGCCTGCATCAAGAATGAAGTGGCTAGTAGGTCAAAAGAGGTTATCCTTCCCCTGTACTCGGCGCTGGTTAGACCACACCTTGAGTATGGTATCCAGCTCTGGGCCCCTCAGTTTAAGAAAATGTTGAGGTGCTGGAACGAGTTCAGAGAAGGGCAACTAGGATGGTAAAGGGGCTGGAAGATAAGCCCTGTGAGGAGAGGCTGAAGGAGCTGCGTCTGTTTAGCCTAGAAAAGAGAAGGTTCAGCGGTGACATTGTCGCTGTCTGTAACTATCTAAAAGGAGGTTGTAGCCAGGCAGGGGTTGGTCTTTTCTCCTTGGTCCCCAGTGATAGGACAAGAGGTCACAGTCTTAAACTTCAGCAGGGAAAGTTTAGACTTGATATTAGGAAAACGTTTTTTACTGAGAGAGTGATCTGGATTTGGAATGGGTTGCCCACAGAGGTGGTTGACTTGCCAACCCTGGAGGTGTTTAAGGGTGGACTGGATGAGATGTTGATCGATATGATCTAGATGTAGATGCTAGGTTAGTTGGGCTATAGGTTGTACGAGATGATCTTCCAGGTCCTTTCCAGCCTAATCTATACTGCGACACTGTGATCTTCCGCATATAAGAACCGAACCACAAAAACTTGAAAATCTTGGATGCCCTCCTCTCATAGAAGGCATGACACTATTATTAGTATTTATAGGTCTTTAATATTATATTTATGAGAGTAAGTCCATCACAATTAGTAACTGTGGTACTAAAAAACAGTAAGTTACAGTTCCTAGGCAATTATTAGATGGTGAGTTGGACTAGATGATTCTTGTGGGTCCCTTCCAACTCATAATTTTCTGTGATTCTGTGATTCTGTGAATATGTATTTTCTGCTTTCTAAATGTAAAGGAAGATAATGCAGGTACCGCCAAAATCCCAGACAGTGGAAGAACTCAGGAAAAATTTATTTTCAAAGATGAGAACACTGACTAATGGCATCTGTACACTCTGGGCATGAAAGAATGGAAAACCTTTTCCTATCACAGTATCACAGTATAGATAAGGCTGGAAAAGACCTTGAAGATCATCTAGTCCAACCTATAATCCAACTAACCTATCATCTACATCTAGATCATATTACTCAACACCTCATCCAGCCTACCCTTAAACACCTCCTCTCCAAGCTTTCTTAACAGCTTGCCTCCCCGACCTCACGAGGGCTCCAAAGCTCTTCTGTGAAACAGTTATCTTTTCAGGGAGTAAACTCCTCTGAAAGACTGGAGACAGAAAGAAATCCAAGCCTAAGCCTACCAGTTACCAAAGGTCTTTTGATAAAAACGAGAAATTCTTTAATCAGCCTATCTCCTCTTTCTCTCTTGCACAAGGTTCACTCATGCCCATACGTTAATGCTCACATGAAAATATCAGCGCACACCATCTGAAACTAAGAAGCAGTTAACTTTTATAATCACTGTACTTTTCCATGTTTATTCATTGAAATGACTCCCCTCAAAAGCACTGGTAGGATCCAGCAGACAGCACATCTGAATTGTTTGTAAGCTTTGTTTCATTGCTAAGATTCTTCACAGAATCACAGAATATTACGCATTGGAAGGGACCCACAAGGATCATCTAGTCCAACTCCCCAGCTAATGCCCATACAGGGATTGAACGCACACCCCAGGGCTGTGGACATATACCTAGTTCCCTCAAAGGCTCACAGGCCACTCCGAGCTGGAAAGGACCCCCAGGACCATCCAGTCCAAAACCCCACCAGCTAGACAATGTCACTAAGCTCCTCATCGAGTCTTCTCTTAAACACCTCCAGGGACGGCGACTCCACCACCTCCCTGGGCAGTCCATTCCAATGAGCGATCATTTTCTCTGTGAAAAACCTCTTCCTAACTTTCAGTCTAAACTTCCACTGGCGTAGCTTAAGGCCATGTCCTCTTATTCTAGTGTCGTCAGCATGAGAGAAGAGGTCCTCACCCCTCTGGCTGCAACCTCCCCGCAGGTAGTTGTAAACAGCAATGCGGTCACCTCTGAGCCTCCTCTTCTCCAGGCTGTACAACCCCAGTTCCTGTAGCCGCTCCCCATAGGGCTTCTCTTCCAGTCCTTTCACCATCCATGTCACTCTTCTCTGGACCCTCTCAAGCAGCTCAACATCCTTCTTAAACTGGAGAGCCCAGAACTACACACAGTACTCAAGATGTGGTCTGACCAGCACCGAGTACAGGGGAAGGATAACTTCCCTGGTCCGACTGACCACACTGTTCCTGCCAACAGTACCACAGAAAAATCCGAGGTTTTTGTTAAGTATTTGTACTTGTTCTGTAACATTCATACAAGAGTAAAAAATTAAAATTACATGCAATTTGTATATTTAAATGAAAACATTAACCAGAAGTCACGTCTTCAATACTTCAAACAAATGCTGTGTAAGTTATTCTAGTTATTCTAGGTTTGTATGCTTTTTTCTGCCTTTAAATTTTTTTTTTTTTTTTTTTGTTTTCCACTCTGGAACATGTTTTATTAAGTCCTTAAGTGGTGTATATGGCATAGAATTTATTTACTGTATAATATGCAGCATGGCAACTACTAATTACTTACCATTTACGGTAAATCAGATTAATGCTATTTGTACTCTGACTCAAGCTCTGTTTAACAGCATAATTTTTAAAAGTATAAAATGTGAGGTGCTAAAATAGTTTAAAGTAAAGTATGTAATTTTCATGGTTGAACTATCTTTGACACACTTCAAACCGTATGATTTTTTTTAAAAAAGTAACCAATGTATGATTAGAATTTGCAGAAACTGCAGAAATATGTAGTCTGCTAGATTTTATTGCACTATGAGCAGCAAATTGAAATGAGGCATGCTGACAGTATAGTCTCACAATTACCTTAAATTTATATACTTTTTTTTCCATTTTTTTGCACGTAGAAGTGGCAAAAAGAAGGCATTAAAATTTAACTTTATAGATTTGTATTAAGAATCTTTTACTATCTCTTTCCATCTGTCTTCTACAAGAAAGTCACGTCTTCAATGCCAGCATAGTGGTTTCCTTACTTGAAAAAGATGTTTCAGACCAACAGCCTCACACCCCATGGAAGATAAAACATTCTGCAGACTAGCAACTGATTGGACCTGGGGAATGTTAAGTTTTTCTGAGAGAGCAGTTAAATTTCCATAAACAATACAGAACCTTCTCAGTCATGAGAAGAGGCTCCCTGAAGTTGTGGGTGAGGTATGAGTTCAAACGCTTTAGCAAAACTGGTGTGCCACTCTCTATTCAAAGGAGGTTACCTTTCCCTCTGCTTCTTGCTACAAAGGATTCACATACACAGCCTGATGGACTTTAGGTTATATATATATATTTATGATTCCAGAGAAGGATCAAAGTAAAGGTCACAGAAAAAAAAAATCTATAACCCACCTATATGCATATAAAATATTTCAATAATCCTTCAAAATGAAAATAAAAACCCCACCCTCAAAACCCACAAATCCAAACATAGCACCTTTTGGAAATGTAGTTTCTTTCTTTAATCCCTGTCTTTGTTTGCCTTTCCTATCAAACTCTCTCATATCCATGACGGCTTTCTCCATTTTTTTCTGGAAAAGTCCTTCTAATGTTATCTGTGATGCTTTCTTTTCTACTTATTCCAGGCTTCTTCTTGACTTATCCAACAATTCTTCTTTTCTGATATCTCTGTTACTTCAGTTTTTTGTTATTAACTCCAGGATGTTGCTTTAATTATACTCTTTCTAGTATGGCTGCTTAACTGAAGAACTAGCTTTTGACTCCTGTGTGGTGGTTTTTGGCACAGCCCTGCTTAGTCTTGACACACACACTGGCTCCAGAGTCTCTCCATTCAGTGGTAGGTAGTAAGGGTGATTGGAGGAAGAAAAGTTCGTGAATGAGAATTAAAAACTACTTCTTATTGGCACATAGTCTTGAGAAATTGGCTAAGGCATTGATTTACTGGGACAGTAGTAGACTTGAGTGAATCAGAACTATTGGCAGCATGAACGAATGACTGTCTAGAAGGAGTGATTTGGGACAGAAAATGGAACAGGCAGGAACGTAATACTGCAAGATGAAAACCATATAATAGTCTTTCTGAAAGGACATTTGTGTCCATAATAATAAACTCTGGACACAAAGACATCAAAGGAAAAATGGCATTGGATTTACTATTATTAATTTCACCCAGTAGGTGCAATCTTCCTTTAGTTATATGAATTTACACACAAAATAAAGTTTTCTGCTTCTTTAGGCCTCAGTTCAGCAAAACATTTGAGAATATCCTTAACTCCAGAAGAATTACAGTTGTTGTACACAATGGGTCTTAGATATGTAGTTGAAGATAAGGATATAGTTTTTTCCAGAATAAATAGAATTGGTGTGGTAGGAGCACCCCTCCCCCATCTCCTCTCCCCTCTATGTGGTCTTCCTCTGAGAAATGGCTCTGTGAGGGGAAGCCTCTTCTTGGTTCAGGGATGGCACCCACAGAGACTCTCTGAGTACCCACTCCTTACCTGAATGAATTACTGTTTTCTGCTGGGTATTCATGAGTGATTTTTTTAGCCTTTTGGGCAAACTGAATATGTCTTAACTGTTGAGTGAGAGGCCACTCATCTATGCATGACTGTGTGTGCTTGTGTCATCGTCCTCGTCCATGTAGTGACAATATCACTGATGGATGTTAAATGTCATTGGAGTGTCATTGTGGTTGTTCAGCCTGGAGAAGAGGAGGCTCAGAGGTGACCTAATTGCTGTTTACAGCTACCTGAGAAGAGGTTGCAGCCAGGTGGGTGAGGATCTCTTCTCTTGGGCTGACGACACCAGAACAAGAGGACATGGCCTTTAGCTGCACCAGGGGAGGTTTAAACTGAATGTTAGGAAGAGGTTTTTCACAGAGAGAGTGATCTCTCATTGGAATGGTCTGCTCAGGGAGGTGGTAGAGTTGCTATCCCTGGAGGTGTTTAAGAGTAGGGTGGATGAGGCACTTAGTGCCAGGGTTTACACAGTGGGTTGGTGTTGGGTTACAGGTTGGACTTGATGATCTCCAAGGTCTATTCCAACCTTGCTAACACTGTGATACTGTGTGATACTCTGAAAAAGTTGGCCCTCTTGCACTCTGCGCCCCCCATATTGTGACTTCAGATCTTAGCGGCATGATTTTTTAGCGATGTAGGAGACCCGTCTCACAACTGTGCATGTGCGACTTGCCGCTGCACTGGCGGCAGCAGTGGCAGCAGCCCGGGTGGCAGAACGGGCAGCAGTGGTGGTGTGGGCAGCTGCGGGAACAGCACAGGCAGCAGCTGCAGCGTGGGTGATCACGGCGTTGGTGGTGGCCGCAGCGTCTGCGGGGGCCGCCATTCAATGCGGAAGTTGGGCTGCGCGGGTCCCAGATAAGACCGTGGGTGTGCGATATAGGAGACCCAACTGTAGTACAAGAGAGAGTAGGGGGATGTACATTTACAAATATCAGTGACTCTGAAACAGCAACTGTGAATTATCTTTTTCTTTTTTTTTAATGATTGCAATGTTTGAGCTTTGTTTGCTTTTTTTGCATTTGCTGTCACTATTGGTACTAAATGTCCCTTTGTGCTTTTAGTAGATAGACTAGCAGGCTCTTTAAATGCAACATTTTATACTTGATAATTGCAGCCTAAATGATATATTAATTCCCAAATATGATTTTGCTGAAGCCCGGGACTCACTGCGGCTGTGACGTGGGCTCAGGGACCCCTTCTTCACAATTCCATGACTCTGCAGGCAGGGACGGGGCAGAGGAGCCCCCCTTCACTCCCCTGATCACTCACATCGGGTGAGGAGCTTCTGGAAACACCCCACAGCCGCTCTGAAGCTGAGGAGGTGGAGCAGGAAAAAATTGCATATTAGTGAGCTGCCCATAAATGTGGATGGAGGCTTTATTGCGGGGAGGTGGGGTGGACTAGACCTGCAGTACTGCAAAAAAAAGAGGGTCAACTGTATAGTTTCTTGGTATCAAAATCAGCTTTCATTCACAAGAATGTATACATACACGTATCATGGGTTTGCTGTGGTCATGTTTTTCCTGGCAGTGGCGGGGGCTATGGAGGAGGTTTTCCTTCAAGAAGTTGCTGAAAGTCTCCCTCCTAGCTTGCAGAGTAATGTCCAGCCAGCTCCTGGCTGGGCCCGCTGCCAGCCAAGGCCAGGCCAATTAGGAGAGATAGAGGCACCTCTGTGATAACATATTTAAGAAGGAAAAAAAACGAGGGATAACAGCAAGAAGAAGAAGATGGCTGGAGAGGAGCCATGAGAGATTTTAACAGGAATGCAGGCACTAAGGCCAGGGCTGAAGGAGGTGGAGGAAGTGTTCCAGGTGTCTCTCTGCAGCCCGTGGAACGGACCATGGTGAAGCAGACTGTCTCCCTGCAGCCCATGGAATAGAGAGAGAACACAGGGATGCAGAAATCTACTTGTGGCCTTGGAGAGGGAGCCCACCCTGAAGCTGGAAGAAGGCTGCAGACATGTTGGAGCCTACACTGGAGTAGAGTCCAGGAAAGATGTTGTAGCCCATGGAGGGGGAGTCCACGCTGTGTACTAACTGTACCTAGTAGGATCTGTGTGCTTTGGGATGGGGCCTATGAATGAAGCAGCGCAGCCAGTGCTTAAAAGACTGCATCCTGTAGTGTGACCTCCAGGCAGCAGAGTATGGAAGAGCTGTTGCACCTGGGTTCGGACTCACGCTAGGAGGGGTCATGAAAGACTTTCTCCTGTGGGGGAAGGGGACCCTATGAAAGGCAGGGAAAAGGCTTCCTACCCTGAACTGGTCAGAAAACACCAACTGCCTGGCTTTCCCCTACTCCTGTTCCTCCTTTGTCTCCTGGAGGAAAAAAGGGAATGTGGTATCTGTTGTAAGAAGAAGGAGGGGTGGGGGAAGAAGGTTGCCTTTAAGATGATACTTCTCACATTAAGCTCTGATCTTGTTAGAAATGAATCCTTTACATTCCCCATCTTGGAGTCTGTTTTTTGCCTGTGACAGTAAAGATTTCTAATAGTCCTCATTTCTGCAGTAGCAAATAACCCTTCAGTTTTTTTCTTTTCCTCCCTCCTGTTTGTATGGGGGTGGGGGGGTGGGAAATGAAGTGAGAGAGAGGTTGTGGGTGAATCTCTGGCATCCAGCCAGGGTCAAACCACGACAACATGGAACACATATATGTACACTTTTAAGGTTTTTTTTTGTAAAAGATTTTCTAGTGAAGGTTTATGATAATGATTTAACTTTGAAAGAATCTTCTGCTGACAGTCAAGCATCAAAGCTTCGGATCCAAAACTGCGTCAAAGCTAGTTTTGAATGTTGCACTGAACATTCTGAAACTGTTAAGTTCAGCCAAGCATTGACAAAGCACAAAAACAGAAGCTATCACTCAAGATTCCCATTCATATGGAAAAAACAAACTTTTAGAGCACTTCTGAAGCTAACAAAAAAGATCACCCATTTCAAATTATACTTCACTGTAGCAACCTTTTGCTGAATTTCTTCTGCACCTGTATAGTACAAGAATTTAGTCTTTTATGAATAGAAAATGACTATACTGTGTCACAGAGTATAGCATCCAGGTAAAACTACAAATTAATATTACAAAGAAACAGATGAAGTGTAAATCTGTCAGGGGAATTTGTTCACATTCTACAGAGGTTTCTGGGGTTTTTTTCGACATAATTAACTTCTATGGTCTTTTTCAATTTTTTACATTTAGTGCTGTTATATGTGAGAATATGATCTTCTATAAACCCCGTAATGTTTGAAACTCCAAATAATATGATATAAAGATAATATAAAATCCATAATAAAAATATAATATAAACTCCATGATATTTGAAAAGTAATATTAGTCAGGTAAAGTCAGCAGTGACAGAAAAAGCAAATAGTACATCTGTTTTAAAAAGCATAAAATGGAAGACCCTGGCATCTACTGGCCCCGAGTCTCACCTTGGTTCATGTAAGATCATGGAACAGAACCTTCTGAAAGAAATGTTGAAACATAATGAAGATAGGGAGGCCATTATGGACAACAGGTCTTATAGCAATCTTTCAGTGTGTAAAGGGGACTTACAAGAAACATGAAGAAGTTTTTCCATGGCCAGTAGTTGTAGGACAAGAAGTAATAGTTTTAAACTGAGAAAGAGTAGATTTAGACTGCATATATAGGAACATATTTGCTATGATGAGTGTGATGAGGCACTGGAGCAAGTTGCCTAGAGAATTTGTGGATGCCGCATCTCTGAAAGTGTTCAAAGTTGAGATGGACAGAACTCTGAGCTACCTTGTCTAGTCAAAGATGTCTCCGTCTATGGCAGATGGATCAGACTCAATAACATTTAAAAATGCTTTCCAAACGAAACCATTCTATGATTCTATGAGTCTAATATCAGTCAGCCAGGTTCTGTGATTTTTCCATTGCAAACATTTACATCATTGCAGGATCTGATGGTAATTTCCATATGCTTTAATCAATGAAGCAGGGCTCCAAATCTCTATTCACCGTTCCTCAAAGGATAGAATTTTTTAATTTACAGTGAACACACTTTCAGAAGGTGGCAACTCATTCTTATTGGAGCTCTTTCATGGTACTGTAGTGTTAAATATGCATCAGAGTTATAGTCTGCTCCTTTTCAAATCTGCTTTTCCCTGACATTGTTTTTATCCACCCACTGGTAAAGGAGATTACTGGTGTTCTGTCACTATCTATGTTGTGTTTAAAACACAACTCTTACAATTAATGTTCAAGAAATTATATTCTATTTTCAAATGCTACCTTGATGGTATGTAATACCATACCTGGTGAAAATGGATTTGATAGCTCTGATTACCTGTGAATCTTACTATTTTAGAGTAATATTAGTTTAAGGAAGTGACAGTTTTAATCCAGGCTTAATCAATTGCTTTCTTCCCAGCCAAGAGGAGCAAGTCTGTGTCTCTAAGGTGTACTTCTGTCTTCCATGTTTATTTTATATGCTTTATTTGGTCTACATTTCTGACATGTACAATAAACTATGTTGAAGATTCTAAAGTGATATTGTCTGCTTTGGGTGAGGTATCAAAATCTCTGGCCTGTTTTTTGCATTTTAGTTCCCTAAATTAAACATTACTTAAAAAATATATTTTTATAAGTCTTTATCACTCTCTAGTTCATTTAAACAAGATTTGGCTTGATAACAGCATTTGTATTAGGTAAAAATATTGCACAAGAACAGTTATACTACTGCACTGACAGTTCCATCTCATTTTACTTTTCCATGTTCTATTAATACTAATTCTAATTTGCCTTTTCCTGAGAAATATTTCTGCTAATAATAGCCTGTATTTCCTCTCCAAATAAATTTTGGAAATAATAAATAATATGTATCTCTTTGTTTTCCAGACTTCACCTTGCTGATTTGTGTTTCATGTTCAAGAGATTTTATCTGCAACAAGAGGTAACAGGTAAAAACTGAAACAATGAAAGTTCCATGTGAAATATCAGAAAACACCTTTTAACTCTGAGAGTGATCAAGTACTGACACAGCGATTTTCTGGAGTCTCCATCCTTAGAGATATTAAAAAACCATCTGGACATGGTCGTGGGCAACTGCATCTAGGTGACCTTGTCTGAGCAGGGTGGAGTTGGACAAGATGACTCCTATGGTGCTTCCAGCTTGTCCGTTGTGTGCACACAGTTTTGAGGGGAACCCCTACAGGGAGTATAATTTACCAGTACTCCAATTCCGTAATGTAAATGTAATGACCAAGAAATGTGAGGACTGTTATTTACCTTTTGAAAATATTTATTTTTTTTCTCCACAGCATCAAAACAAAGTTATACTCCTCCATTTTATTGGGATTACTGAACATAGTCCAATGAGCAATCTGATGTTACAAATGTGAAAAAAATCCACTGTGTTTTTCTAAGAATTTTAATACAGTAATCCCTTGATTTTTGCGGGGGTTAGGGTCTTCTCAAGACCTGAGAAGTCAGTAATCTGTGGAATGGGCTGCCCAAGGAGGTGGTGGAGTCACCGTCCCTAGAGGTGTTTAAGAAAAGGTTGGATGATGTACTTGGTGGCATGACCTAGATATTAGGGTAGTGTGCTTAGGTAGGATGGTGTGTTGGTAGCAGGATGGCAACAGGTTAGGTAGCAGGTTTGGCTAAGTTAGGTAATAGGTGATAGGTTGGACTTTATGACGTCTATGGTCTTTTCCAACCTTACTGATTCTGTGATTCTGTGATATGTGGCTCATGATTATGCAAATAATCCCTGTCTGTCACCCCGCCCCCTTGGCCCCCGCACACTGGGGAGCATTCCCAGCACTGCTTCATGCTCTCTGATAGGACAGGGGAATGAAGGGAATCTCTTCTGACACCTCACTGCCTGGAGAGTCCCTGGGGAATCCCTGGGGTGGCTGTGGCAACGCCACGGGGACTCTACAGCTTTCAGCAGTGGCAACATGGTGCTGAGCCCCTCTGGGGCTCGCAGGGTTCTGTCATTCCCAGGGTTACATGTTTCACTTTAGAAAGCAGGCAGATTTGCAGATTTGAATGAAAGTACCCACCCCAAGACGGCGACCGATGGGCAACATATGTTTAAACCTGGAGAGTGTGGGGTGCAGTGGTGGCCAGTGCTGGGACTGGCCCCTGGGTGATGGCAATGGTCCTAGTGGTGGTTCACAGGTTCACAGGTTATTTTGAGTTGGAAGGGACCCACAGGATCATCTAGTCCAACTCCCAAGCGAACGTTCACCCAGGGATCAGGCCCACAAGTGTGGAACCATGGGCACCATCCATCCAAGCCTCCCATCATCTAGGCCATGTCACTGAGCTCCTCATCGAGTCTTTTCTTAAACACCAGTTTCATCACTGCTGCCACCCAGGGGCCAGTTCCGGCAAGCTGGACTCCTGGCGAAGCGCAGAAACCTCAGTGGATGTATTCAAAGCCAGGTTAGGAGGGTTAGGGTGCTTTGAGAGTGCTGTCTCAGGTGGGAGCATGGCTTTAAACCTGCATGGAGGGCTGCCCCCATACCCCTGCAGTGAGGTTGACACAGTACGTATTAAGCATACATAAAGGATGTAGTCCAGCTCATCCCCAAGTGACCCAGCCCACCCTGCGGGGCAGCAGGAACACTCTGGGCATGTGCAAATGGGAAAACACCACAAAGAATTGAGGCATCTTGAAGGAAAGAGAAACCACAAAGATCTGATGCTGCAGTAAGTGAACAGATCACTGTATTTACAAATTTATTTAACACAGATTTTTAAACATTTTTTTGTCTTTCAGCGACTTAAAAATATTCCCTTTTTAAGATATGGAAAAGTTCTGTTTATTGACATAGTTAGCAGCTTTAGAGTAATTTTATAGAAGTTGAAAATCAGTCTTTTTATTCCATTTTTAAACTAATTAATGTAGGCATCCTGTTGTTTTCTCAACTTTATATAAATTTATTTAACTTAGCCTTTTACCATAATTTACCAACATATTGGTAAGAATTACTCCATCACACAGAAAACATTTTTGTTTCCTTCCTCAATTATCTTGATTACTTTCTCCTCAAAAGACCTCTCAGGAATAGAAGACTGGGCACAATACCATGCAGTTATAAATTGTTTCCCCCCTCCGCCAGGTTGCATCAGCTATTATTTAACATTTGCATCTCAGCAGCCACAGAGAATGCTGGGGGCAGTTATATATCTAATTGAAGTGCCTCAGTAGAGTGTCTAACACTAACTTAGATAAATCCAGACATACACTGTCTTTGAACACAGATTCACTGACTGTAATCAGATTTGTATTTTACTTGTTTACCTTCCGAACCCTAGCCTTGTATTATTTTNTAAGATTTGGAAAAGTTCTGTTTATTGACATAGTTAGCAGATTTAGAGTAATTTTATAGAAGTTGAAAATCAGTCTTTTTATTCCATTTTTAGACTAATTAATGTAGGCATCCTGTTGTTTTCTCAACTTGATATAAATTTGTTTAACTTAGCCTTTTACCACAATTTACCACCATATTGGTAAGAATTACTCCATCATACAGAAAGCATTTTTGTTTCCTTCCTCAATTATTTTGACTACTTTCTCCTCAAAAGACCTCTCAGGAATGGAAGACTGGGCACAATACCATGCAGTTATAAATTGTTTCCCTGCCCCCCCCCCCCCCCAGCGCGCCACCGCTTTTTTAAAATNTGCATCTCAGCAGCCACAGAGAATGCTGGGGGCAGTTATATATCTAATTGAAGTGCCTCAGTAGAGTGTCTAACACTAACTTAGATAAATCCAGACATACACTGTCTTTGAACACAGATTCACTGACTGTAATCAGATTTGTATTTTACTTGTTTACCTTCCGAACCCTAGCCTTGTATTATTTTATTCTATTCAGTAGCAATGTTATGACAAGTACCATTACTTGAGTTTTTGCACAAACACTGCTGAAAATTAAGATGTGTGCCACTTGCATTTAGGCTAACAGTTCATTCATCATCTTCTGCAACTTTATCCCCTTAAAAATTTCTCTTGGCTATGATGGCATTTGCAATGACTTTACCTGAGTAGTATATTGCACTTGTATTTTGTAACTCTGGCCTTTGGCTTTCATGACTCTTTCCTCCTATAAATTTTTAACCATGATGATGATGAGGTCAGAGCAGTGTCCATCATCAATCTTTTTCTGTTTAAATTAGGTTTATAGAACTTGAAAGTGGTTGGAAACAGGTGACACGGTAGATGATGTTTTCAAGGTGGCAAAGCTTCACCTCTGATGAGTATCTAACACCAATTTTCTGTGGATTAATGATTGACTAAGGCCAGGATCGCCTCCTATTCTGTTCCCATTTTCACAAACATTTTTCTGCTTCCCTCAGTTCCTTGTATTTTGACTGTAAGTTGGTAGATTGTCTGTTTATTAATCACAAGTGGTCTTTCAATGTCATAAGCCTTAAATACAACTTCTTCCTGATTTTAGCTAAGGAAAATGTGTGGGTCACTTGTGGGGAAAAAGGTATTGGTCAGTGTTAGGCCCAGTGCTGTTTAATATCTTTACTGATGATATGGACAGGGGAATTGAGTCCACCATTAGCAGGTTTGCAGATGATACCAAGTTGGGGGCAAATGTTGAACTGCCAGAGGGTAGAAGGGCCCTTCAGAGGGAGCTTGACAGGCCAGAGAGATGGACATATTCTAATGGTATTGGATTTAACAAGTTCAAGTGCCAGGTTCTTCACTTTGGACATAACAACTCCATGCATCGCTATCAGCTGGGGAATGGGTGGTTGGAAAGTGGTCAAATGGAGAGGGATTTGGGAGTATTGTTTGACAGAAAACTTAATATGAGGCAGAAGTGTGCCCAGGTGGGTAAGAGGGCCAATGGCATCCTGGCCTGTATCAGGAACAGTGTGGTCAGTAGGATTAGGGAAGTTATTCTTCCCCTATACTCGGTGCTGGTCAGGCCATATCTTGAGTACTGCATCCAGTTCTGGGCTCCCCAGTTTAAGAAGGATGTTGAGCTGCTTGAGAGGGTCCAGAGAAGGGCAACAAGGATGGTGAAAGGACTGGAGAACAAGTCCTATGGGGAGTGACTGTGGGAGTTGGGATTGTTCAGCCTGGAGAAGAGGAGGCTCAGAGGTGACCTCATTGCTATTTACAACTATCTGAAGGGAGATTGCAGCCTGGTGGGTGTAAATCTCTTTTCTCAGGCTGACACATCAGAACAAGAGGACATGGCCTTAAACTACGCCGGGGGAGGTTCAGATTGGATATTAGGAAGAGCTTTTTCACAGAAAGAGTGATCTCTCATTGGAATGGTCTGCCCAGGGAGGTGGTGGAGTCACCATCCCTGGATGTCTTTAAGAAAAGACTGGATGAGGAGTTCATTGACATGGTCTAGGTAATGGGATGATAGGATAGGGAGATAGCTTATATATAACAAAAAAATAAAAAATACAGCTGATGGAGGGGGAGCAATTGAAAATATTTCCCATTGTTCAATTTATTTGAAACACCTATTTGAGATGGCTCTTCATGAAACTTGAAACAAAAATNCTTATCAAAGGAGAAAAAATTACCTTTTTTTTTTTTTTTTGCTGCCATGACTGACATATTTTGCAAAATTCAGACTATGAAAATAAAATATACTTGCATTTGTTAAGGGCATGGTCATTTGTATTCATGCAGCATCAATTCATAAACTTATCTCAATTTCTGGTGTATAAAATATTAAAGAAATTGAAAATATATTCTAATAATAATCTAATGAGAACTTTGGGTAAAGCAAGAGAAATCATGGTTTTAAATTCTGAAAGAAATAACTTTCAAGATGATGTAAGTGGTAAGGTAAAATATTGACTTGTCTGAATACCACCAGTACACAGATAGAAGGTAAAAAGGAAATAAATGTATTGTGATGGTATACCAAAGCTTATCAGCTTATCAGCTGAAGACCAAAATATTTTCTACTCTTCGCTGAGAAGAAGAAAACACTTAGAAATACATAACAGGAGAGCAAAACTCAAAAGGAGTCTAAAGAAATAAGTTTCTACAAGAAAAAGCAAATGGCTCTTCATGAAACTTGAAACAAAAATCAGTGACTATGTAGCTGAAAAATATGGGAAAGTTCAAAATAAGTTGGGGGACAAATTTCTTTGAGGTATAGAAATCTCACAGGGAAACAGAAGGACCATTTGTTTCAGTAAATTGATTCCAGGAAAATTAGAAACACCTTAAAAGTAGGTCAAGGACACAGCTGATTTAGAGAAAGGCCAGAGACTAAGAATTTTAAAACGTCTTTGGAAAACTATATAAATTCCACTGAATTAACTTTTTCTAATGGATATTGTTTCCTCTGTGGAAACGAGTGTTTTGTAAACCTCTGCTAATTTTACAAAAGTTTTCGTTGGTTGAGAGTTTTTTTCAGATTTTTTTTGTTTGTTTGTTTTGGGGGTTTTTTGCTTTTAATCTTGTAAGGTTAGTTCTGGAACACTAAGAATCACAAGCCAAATCTGCCAAGTCACAATTTATTAGGCAGATTGCAACTTTGTTTTATGCGACTAACAGTTTGAAACCATCTGACCGTAGCAATGTTTTCCAACAGAAATACACAGAGATACACTTTGTTTGTCTGTGTTGCTGGAGATATGCTGTTTGTTTAGTTACTGACATATCCAGTCAGAGGCAATAAAGCAACAAGGATATAGTAGATCTACACCTCATAGAATGTATTAAACTGCAATCATATTAAGACTCATAAGCAAGGACTGAGAGACCTCTTATGCTCTCATTTAAATTTAAATTTTGCTTCAGATTTTAACGATAGAAGAATCAGCGTCAAGAAATACTCTACTTATATTTCTTGCAATAACACAGTTTATGTAAATTTTAGTGTACATCTGACAAAAACAGTGTCATTACAATTAAAGAGAGTTACAACAGCTAGTCAAACGTGGTTTAAAGCTTCAAGGTCGTGGGATTGCTTGTGTGGTGTGTAAACAGTAGCTACTGCAATTGGAACTGAGTTGTAATTATTGTAGATTTAATGATGTTCAATTGTGGATGGAAATATTTACCATGCCCTCAACAGATCAGTTGGCCACGTTCAGAACCATGACTAAAACCTAACAAACACTTTATTAAGAAGAACCTCAAATTACTGTTCCCCTTAGTATATGTTTTAAAATATAAGCACATTAGAATATTTTAAAAGTATCTAGTTTGATTAAATAGGAACAGGGTGTCCTGAGTTTTCAGGATAATTTTAACTTTAAAAAAATTGAATTTGATGGCTTAATAAATTCTCCTAGGATATCATTGTATATTTACAGGAATATAGCACAAGGATAGCATCTCCATAATAGTATTTTTTTCTATGTTGTAAAAGAGAGGTGTCCTAAAATCTGACGGATTATTCTCATTGCCATTATAAACATAAAGAACAATTATTGTCTTTGTTGTTTTTTTGTATTTTTAAAAATCATATACTTTGCTTCTATGTTTTATGTGCATTTTGAGAACAGATGGCTTTTTTGGTATTTAAAATGACGGTAAGAATATTGATGCTGCCAGTAGAAACTAGGAAGAATAAACCAAAACTGATCTTTTGTACTTGGTTGAAATATCACCCTCAGATTTTACTTTACTTTGGAGTTTTTTTAGCTGCTTTTAAGGAAGATTAAAAAAAAAAAAAAGCAGAATGTTTCAAAAAGTGATGTAAGCAGCAAATAGATAAATGTTTAGTCACTGTGAGTATTTAACTTTGTTATATTTCCAGAGCCATTGGCCAAAAAACCACCTAATATGGTTAGTTCAAAAATTTAAGGGAAAAGCCTATTGTAGCCACAAACCTAGTGGCTCAGGTAAGATTGTTTCCAAATAAGAGGACAAACAACAGGAGAAAGAAGACTAAACAACCAGAAACCTAGAGTGTCAAAGTGATGCTCTGTGTCCTTGGTCTTATTTAAAAAATGCACATTTATTTTTTGAGTGGTAGAATTGACTGCACTAAACTCTTAGTACTAATGAAACATGGACACATTGTACTTTAAAAAAATATTATTTTAATGTTTAAACAGCTGGTTTACCAAGTAATCTGTAATAGATTTGCAACTTTAATTTATAAATACTGTTAGTCTGATGACTGGGATGTTGTATTGTGTGAATAAATTACAGAATCACAGAATCACAGAATACTGTGAGTTGGAAGGGACCCACAAGGATCATCTAGTACAACTACCATCTAACGCCCGTACAGAGATTGAACGCACACCCCAGAGTGGTGAACATAAACCTAGTTCCCTCACAGGGGCACAGGCCACTCNACTGACCACACTGTTCCTGATACAGGCCAGGATGCCATTGGCCTTCTTAGACATCTGGGCACACTGGTGGCTCATATTGAGTTTCCTGTCAATCATTACACCTAAGTCCCTCTCCACTTCACTACTCTCAAGCCACTCCTCCCCCAGCCGATAGCGGTTGCTTAAGTTTACTAGAAAGCTGACAGAAAAAAATGGTCTGGGATAAATAACCCTTCAGAAAGCATTTGAGATTTAAAAGTAAGTAAGTAAAGGTAGAAGAAGGTTCTTGAACATAGGAGTTTAAAGAACCATTCAGAAGAACAGTATCAAAAGTGTAATTTTTGAAGTGAGAGGCCTGCTGTTTCAATATCTATGTCAGCAGAGAGTAAGCCTTGAGGTAAGAGATACATGGACTGCTTTATGTTTTAAAACTCGTAACTCTGAGTAAGCTGTTAAAATCACCTTAAGAAGATTGTTTCATCTGCTCACAGACTGACCAAATAATACCTCCAGAGACAGTCAGTTTTACTGGATCAGTATAATGAATGCATACTGAATACATACCCTTAGGCCTGGCCTAGATTTTTGGAATTGTGCAGCTGGTTTGGGAACTTTAAAAGGTCTAGGATTTATAAATCAAGAGAAAACTGTTTAACTGTTGCAAAGCGGAAGCATATTTTCAGAAGGTTACAAACTGCATCTGTGAGTCCTTTAAAATCTACCTCACTGTATCCATTTCAATGAATGAAAAAAACCATTCAAGTTAATCACTGGATGACTAATCTTTGGTAAAGTGTAAATATTAAAACAAATCAGAAAGAAATAATTTCAAATTGTTTAGTGTATTAAAGGCCTCTAATTGAATAATTCTTTCCCAAAAGTCTTAGGAGGTCTTAAATTATAATCTCTTAATTGATTTACTTAATTTAGCAGCCTGAATGTCTCACAGGAGTTACTTTTAAAGCATACAATGAGAAATATTAATTAAAAAAAGGCTATTGTAATGTATCCTTGCAGTAGTACTTTATATTAAATGACATTAATTGCTTAATAATTACTTTATAAATTGCTATTAGGCTTTTAGGAAACAGCAATATTCCTGTTTCTCATAATTTAGTGCACTTATTATTAATTCTCATAAATATGATCAGTTTATAACTGCTGTATTTCTGACTAATATCCCCAATGTGCCTATTTGATGGTGTTTGTCCGGTTGATTCATCTCTAGTAATATAATTTTAATTTAAAACTATAAAATAGCAGGTCCAACCAGCTTTTCTAGCCTTCAGTATGCCAAGGTTTTCCTGGAAAACCTTCATTGATAGAGGTTCATTACTAACCTGTAAAACCGTGCTTCTGCTTGAAACCTAGCATTCGTTACGGAGAAAAGATTTTTGCAGAATTTCGGTCAACTTGGTGTATCTATTTCATGTGAAAAAAACCAGTGTAACTCAACAGTTTTGACTAACCATTACTGTAAAGAATGTGGAACACTAAATTTGGTTTGACAGAACTAAATTTATCACTATTCTTCACAATTTGTTAATGTCTCAGCATGATTTTGGATATATAGTTCCATATAAAAAGTATAAAAAAGGAGTTTGACATACTGTTTTAAAAAATCCTTTACAAGGATGAAGCTTGTAAAGGAAATAGAGTCATTAATAAATAGAAAGCAGCACTTGGGAACAGAGAATCGGAAGTCTCGGGTTTAGCAATTTTACTGTTGGACAGTTTGAGAAAACCAAGAATAAATTTTCATGCCAGAAAGCTCTGCAGAATATAGAGCTCTGTGTCTTCAGTGCTTCCATAATATTTTTATTCTTCTACATATGCAAAATAAATATTTTGTTCAAAAGATGCTAAAGATAAAAGATAAAGGGCATAATCAAAATCTTAGGTCTTCCTGGATACATGAAAATATACATACAACTTTCTGAAGACCCTAGGGTAGTCCAAGTCTTGGACCTGAACAGAGTCCAAGCAGTTGTTAGGTTGGCTTCATAATTCAAAATAATAGAAAATATATATTAACTCACTCTGTGGTCTTTGACAGAAAACAATCAGACCTACACATGAGATGGATTAGCTGTGTTTAGGATGAGAGGTTGAACAAAATTGCAGTTTTAAAGTAGTTGGTCAAATAAATTTGTGGATATTATCACAAAATATATATGGATTTATGTGTGTGTACCTGTGTGCATATTTTGTANATCCCTCTTAAACTGGGGAGCCCAGAACTGCACACAGTACTCAAGATGAGGTCTGACCAGCGCCGAGTACAGGAGAAGGACAACCTCCCTGGACCGACTAACCACACTGTTCCTGATGCAGGCCAGGATGCCATTGGCCTTCTTAGCCAAGATAAGGTCAGTTCTTTTAGAAAATGTATTTACAAATATTCATCAAAATCTAATTTGTTGAAAATGGTTTACTCACACTTCATTTAGGCAATGTTGATTGCAAGTACCTTTCATTTGAATTTCCTTTTACAGGTAGAAATAAAATGTTTGGACACATGTTTCCAGATTAGTTCACAATATTTTATTAAACTGTATAGCTATATTCCTTTTACAGAATTCCATGGAGTCAATCTTTTTAAATTATATCGTATTACCTAGACAGTAACCCATTCCTGGTCTTTTAATATTCCTTTTTTTCCCCCTATACTGAGAAAACTCTCAGTTTTCTTTTAGGAAATTCTTTTAAAAAATACATTGCGTCACAGCATACATTGTCTCAATACTTGACACTGCCATGACTCACATGTGGGCGGCTGTCACTTGGTAGAGAATACTTAATGATGAGTAAAGTGTCAGTCTTTTAAGTTCTGTAGAAGACTGTAGAAAGTCTGAAGTTGAGCTCCTAACTTACACTAGGACATCAGCTTTGATTTAAGTGACTGTTCAAGTTAAAATTCAAATCCTGAGCTTCATTTCTTAATGTGAGTGAAACGTGGGTCTCTGTTTTCCTTTAGAGGACAAATAGAACTTAAAACCATAGCATGAAGCAGTGGTACTTTAAGGTATTTGATGCCATCATTATAATAAGAGGCATTTGAAATCCCCTTTGGAAATTCAACACTTGTTCATATAAGTAGAAATGTGCTGAACCACAGAGAAACCAAATAAGTGTGATTCTGTAATTCAAAGATAAGGCTGTACACAATTTCTTTTCATTATTATCCCAGTTGCTGTGTTTAGGTATTCTCTTTCTTATTCCTTTTTTTTTTTTTTTTTCAAGTTTTCTTTTTTTCTGAGGCTCTATTTTTTTTCA
>WEKX01016505.1:0-21124 GCA_013390025.1 Pitta sordida | reverse complement strand
GACTCCACCACCTCTCTGGGCAGACCATTACACTGAAGGATCACTCTCCCCGTGAGAAAGCTCTTCTTAACATCCAGTCTAAACCTTCCCATGCGTAGCTTGAGACCATGTCCACTTGTTCTGGNGGTGGGGACACTTACCACTGTACTCAAGACACACGTGACAGAATCACAGAATATTCTGAGTTGGAAGGAACCCACAAGGATCATCAGGTCCAACTCCCAAGCGAATGCCCATACAGGGCTCGAACCCACAACCACAGAGCGATGGACACCAAGCTCTGTCTATCTGAGCCAACCTCAGGGCCATGTCATCATATTTTATTTATTCTTTTTTTATTATATTACCTAATTCCCTGTCCCATCATCCCATTATCTAGACCATGTCAATGAGTTCCTCATCCAGTCTTTTCTTAAACACCTACAGAATCACAGAATCACAGAATACTATGAGTTGGAAGGGACCCACAAGGATCATCTAGTCCAACTCACCATCTAACATCCATATACAGAGACCAAACGCACATCCCAGAGTGGTAAACATAAACCTAGTTCCCACACAGGCTAACAGGCCACTCTGAGCCAGAAGGGACCAGGGGATGGTGACTCCACCACCTCTCTGGGCAGACCATTACACTGAAGGATCACTCTCCCCGTGAGAAAGCTCTTCTTAACATCCAGTCTAAACCTTCCCATGCGTAGCTTGAGACCATGTCCACTTGTTCTGGTACTGTCAGCCTGAGAGAAGAGATTCACACCCACCTGACTTTTCCCTCCCTTCAGGTAGTTATAAACAGCAATTAGGTTACCTCTGAGTCTCCTCTTCTCCAGACTGAACAACCCCAGCTCCCGCAGTCACTCCCCACAGGGCTTGTTCTCCAATCATCTCACCATTCTTGTCACCCTTCTCTGGATCTTCTCAAGCAGTTCAACACCTTTCTCAAACTGGGGAGCTCAGAACTGGTTACAGTACTCAAGATGTGGTCTCAGCTCAATAATTCACAAGCACTGTGGTCACTGGTACTGAGCAATGCTGAATGGAAAAATATTTTTTTCTTCATATGTCTTGTAGACCAAAATACTATCAAGGTGTTGCATTATCATAATTTCAATTCAGTTCTTACCCAGTAAAAATTGTTGAGTTTCTGTGTTAGTCTACAATTATCTTGTTCTGATAGCAATTCTGGACTTAATAAATCAACATGTTTTAATGTAAAAATGTTTGGTAAACAACATACACTAATTTCTGACTGGTTTATTTTGTAATGTCTGTTGCCATATCTCCTTGTTCTTTCCCCTAACAAGCATGTTCAGGACTTCTAATATATTTTTCTTGTTTCAGATTTTTATTATCTTTGTGCAGGACCCTCAATAACAAGCTTTGCATTATTTAGAAATTTGAGCAGTAAATAAAATGGGTAAATATCAAGTTTTATGACATAAAAGAAACTAAAGAGATTTCAGACCCTAAGAAAATTGAAGGAAACAAAACCAGTCATCATATTTTTTAGATACAGTCTAGAAGAAAGGTATTAAAATCTGTCTTTCTTAACAGGGCAGGATGACTGCCAGCATGAAAAAGGAGCTTAACAGTAAGATAGCTATCATCCATTTAATTTTGTTTTTTCATAAGGATCGATAAATTGGAATAACCCACCCTCCACTGCAGTCACCTTCTTCAGACACTTATACATAGCACTAAATGTATAAAAAGTTTCATATAGAATGTTAATTTACATATTGAATTTTTAAGAATCTGTTCTACAGAATAGATGGAATAGTTTTGAAGAATCTCTAGTTTTAGTAGATATTTGGAGATTATATGTTCTTTTAGGATTAGAACACAGGAATGTACAATTTACGGACATATACTATTAAATCCTCCCTTCTAGGTTTACATAACAACATAGTTTCTTTCAAAATAGAAAGCCACAAATGTCAAGCTACCATATGTTTTATAAATATAATAAATACTAAATATTTCAGAATATTGTAAGAGTATGTTATTCCAGTTTAAATAATGCCTTACAAATCAGTCATTGCTGGCTGGGAGAAATTATCTGGGAAGATAACAGTTTTAATAATAAAGAAAAGTTAACAAGCCTCAATCATTGTGCTAAGAACGAGATTAGATTACATTATTGTTACTAATGTGCCTGCAAGAAAGTGGCTGCTAATGATTTACATAAATGTGGGAATTGTTCAAAAAAGAAAAGGAATCATCACTGTTGCTGTTCCAAGGGTAATGTGAATGGTACTTTATTTGTGCATATGATGGATTCCTCTTGCTGTATATCTGAAAATTCTTATCAGCATGGCACAATTCATGCAAGACATCTGTTTTTCTGAACATTTGCGATTGTTCTCTGCTTCTACTGCAGTTCAATTTTAAACAGTTACTATCTCAATAGCACTAAGATATTGATTGTCAATAGCAGTGACATTAAGGTCATTTTTTTACTTATTTTTTGATTATTCTGGGCTGATAATTGTAATAGGCGACGTATGGAAGACATTATCCTCAATCATAAAGAAAATTACTGATGGTCAAAACTACAAGAAAAGAAATCTGATGTTTTTATCTGGGGACAAAGGCAGTGGCTCACACTTAAATGATTTAAACTTCTACCATGAGTCCTCTGTTAGATGGTTGTCTTCAAAGAGAAACCTTTCATGCATAGGATATGTGTTCTTTTCTTTGCACAGATGCCTTAATTTCCATTGTTTCTTCCTTGGGCAATTTTTCCACCGTTGTCATCTGGTTTATTCTTCTTTGCCTTATTGGTGAGGTTAATAATGCTCTCAAGTACTTTGTGTCTCACCTTGTAAAAAAAGAAAGGAGAACACCTGAGACAGGTTTCTTAGTACAGCACTTGTACAGTTGTTCAAATGAGTATTAGTTTTATTCTACCCTTAGAAACCTCTTGCTGACATTTAAATGACACAGAAAAAATAATCTAAAAGTAAAAATGAATACTATTCTATTAGCCACACAACTGTGAAATCTTTTTGGAAGCCTCAGATCTCTTTTCTCTCTTTTTTAATATAAATCTAGAGAAGACCATGTATTAGCAGGATGAATTGAAAAATCGGGGATGTATTGACATATCAGAGTAAAAATCAGTATTTTTTTAAGATGAAGATTAATTTAAAACTTCCATTTAAAAAGTAAACACTGCTTAGAAAAGTTAGGTAGCATTTATATAATTATTAATAATAATTGTATCTCTCCCATTTGTCTCTTCTTGTGGTTAATGGATTTTTATCACTGCAGCTGTGTCCCATTGATACATGTATACACGCTATTAGCAAAAGAAGGTGAAACAGGGGCTAATGAAAGAATGTACATTTCCCACCTAGAAGAGAGGCTACCAAAGTTATGGTCCAAATGCTTTTTTTTCTTAAAATCTGTGTATAGATATCTATATCTCAAAGCAGAAGAGTACTGCCTCGAGGCTTGGATGGATGGAGCGTAGTGCCTGTGGTTCCACGTTTTTGGGTCTGAGTTGGACTAGATCATGTGGGTCCCTTCCAACTCAGAATAACCTGTGAAACCTGTATCTAAAATCTACAGGAATAATGTTATGGATTTTTTTGTTATTATTATTTGCTTAATCTGTTATATATCTACAGTGATCCTCTGCATATTCACGATCCCTAATTTGCATGATCTGAATGGTCGTGGTTGGCTTTTCAGCAGGTTGTGGGACCTCACACATGTGCAGAACACACAGAAATTACCACATACCCAGTCTCCTCATGAATATGTAAATTGGTCCCACCTGGGAGCCACTGCAGCACGGCCGGGATGCGTTTAGTTTTTTCATGGCTGGAATTGTCCTCCGCCAGGCTGCAAGACAGGCAGATGGGGCTGCCATTGTGTGTATCCCGGGGGCTGGTGGGCTGGTGCCTGGCTGGCTGTGCCAAGCCGGGGGGGGCCGGCCATGCCAAGCTGGGACGAGCAGGAACCAATCCCACTGCATCTGCCCCTTGCAGTTCTCTCACAACCTCCATTTGCATCGTGTAAAAGGAAGGAGAACCGCCGCCATTGCCCTGGAGCCAGGGAAGCTGCTGGAGCAGTTACGGGCAGATGCCATGGTGGCAACAGGGGCCCTTGAGGTGTTTGCATGGTTGGCATTGTTCTCTGCCAGGCTGCAGGAGGGTACCGGCATTGTGTGTGTCTGTGCGGAAGTGAGAGCGGGAGGCACCTTCCCCCTGCACCCCAGCGGCCCCCATGGATTCCCCCACAGTGCCCTTTGTGGCTGAGGCAGTGAAGGGAAGGGGAGCCCTGCAGCTCCCGCCTCCTGCACGCGTGGGGCAGCACCCACGCTCCTTCTGCACCACCCTGGCAGCACTACCCTGCCCTTGTGTCCAACCTTGGCCCACAAGATGTAGCCAGGTTCGCAGACTGAAAAACCTTAAAACAAATAAAAACAACCCCCCCAAAATGCCGGCTGCCAGTTCCCAATCAGAGCTGTACAAGTTTATGTGAGCGTGAGGCAGCTGCCACAGGACCAGCTCCTCGTGACACAGGAGGGAAGTGGCAGCAGCCCTGGTGCTGTGTGGGGAGTGGGGTGTGCGGGCGCGACGGAGTGCATGGTTGAGCTGTTGTTGTTCCCTCAGCTTGGAGGACACGTCACAGCCTGGCTCTGTCACATCGCCTGTGACAGTGCTCCAGCTGCCCAGCTATGGGCCCCAGTGCAGGGGTGTGAGTGGCTGCAATTTCATTTCTGAGGGAGTCGTTTTGTTTAGTTTTTTTTCCCCAGGAATGTAATGGAATGGAGCGGAGTCGAGTCTAGAGAAAATGGGGAAGGAAAGTAGTTTTTTCCTTTTTTTGTATTTTCACCATCAAAGAAGGTTGAACTGGAGCTGAGGGGATCCTCCCCAGCCACCAGTAGTGCAGCCCAGTGCGGCTGCCCCATTGCCGAGTGACTGCCGTGGAGCCGTGGTAAAGACAGAGCAGGGCCGGGCTTGGGAGGGCTCTGAGGGATGAGTGGACTCAGTCAGGGCTTGAGAGGGCACCGGGACAGGTGGGTACACACCGGCACCTCATGCCCCTGTCGCTGCCAGCCCGTCCAGGGCACGGTAACCATGGTAACTGCTCCCCAGCTGCCTTGTGGCTTATTTACATATCCATGAGCTTAGACAGAGTTTGGCTGGCCATGTGTCATTCTCTGTTTTTTTGTTTGGTTAGCCGATTTATTTGGGAGGTTTTGGGGAGCTGGTTTTTTTGTTGTTTTTTTTCCCGGCAGTGCAATGGAACTGGCTGCTCCCACTCCCGCCCCACACTGTGCAGCAGTGCCACCCTGCCTGTGTGGGAAGCTGGGCTATCTCTCCCTACACGGGGACCTTGCCATGGCCGCAGACCCAGCTGCGCTCTCCCTGCCCCTTTGCAGGGTGTGATGCTGCCATGCTCTCTGCTTCCCTGCCCCAGCTGACAGGGATGCCGAGCAGAGCCCCTGATGTAGCCATGGGCTCTGCTGCTGCAGCCAGGAGCTTGGGCTACGTTATTGTTGAGCAGCCCGAGCTCCTTGGGACACAGTCACATGGGCTGTGATGCAAGCAGACTGCGACGTGGTGTCCCTGGGGATAGCGGGGCTTCAAACACTGCTGGTTTTCCCTGGAACTCCACTGGCAAGGTTGACACAATGTGTAAAGCATACTTAAGAGGCTCATACCCCCCAGCCACCCAATGAGTGTTCGGCTTCACAGTTCATAATCAGAATAATGACAAACAATCTTCAATAAATATGAGTTGTACATCTAGCCATTACTGGATATAATGTCAGATTTTGAAAAAACTATTTAGATAACACTGTTCCAGAATTCAGTCTTAAATATTTACAAAGATAAGTTTAATATCATAATACCCTTAGTGCATTTCTATTTTATACAAATAGTAAAAAATATATTGCCTGCCTGTTGTTTCTAATTCTGATTTCTGTCCTTTAATCACAGGTAGAAGCCAGAAATAAGAGAAAAATAAAGTTAGATTTCATTTTTTGAGACAAATACTTTTAATAGCTTTTCTTAAGTTCTGGTGGTTCAGTTATGCTTTAAAGTATTTGTCCATTTTATACCTCAAAAATTTTCTGTAAAAACCTGATGCACTTCTTGCACAGCAAGTTCCACTGAATCTGAAAACCTTAAGCATCTTGTTCAGCACGAGGTAAAAGCAGCACCAGAGACGATTTTAGCTGCTGCATGTGAGAGATAAAGAGATTATCTGAAAAAATGTAAGACTCAGCTTAATTGATTGTTGAGTCTCATCCCATAACCATGTTTTTCTTCCCATTCTCCACTCCAAATAAATCCAATGGAAATATAAAATTAACTAAAAGATAAAGGAAAAGCCTGTTCAAAGTTTTAAGTGAACCTAATGCAAATGAAGAAGCATACTTTTAAAAAACAAAATGCCAAGGCACATACATATCTCTCTCTCAAGTATCTCTAAATCTTTGAGGATGAAGGCTTTGTTCTCATATGAAATAAAACATCTTCTTTTGAACTTAATATATTCTTCCTATTGAAATGACTGACCTTTGCAAACTGATTAGTAAAATACATGCTTAATATATAGGAATATTGATTGAAAAAGAATTTGCATAAAAATATATATTTTTTCACTGTCAATATTGAATACGATCTGAAAATAAAATTCAATCTCATTTACCCCAAGTAAACAAAACACTGAGCTCAGTAAACACTCAGTTTGAGCTTCCCCTGAAGTATTAGTTCTTACTTTGTTGTAAAGAAGTAATAACTTTTCTTTTAGCATGTTAAGCTTGCAAAGGTATATTGATAACATTTATTTTTTTAAGATATAAACCACAAATTTACTCCAAAACAGACCACTCTCCATTCCCGGGACAGTGAGTACACACAACAAAAGCTTATGAATTCTTAAGAAAATGTCTAATGTTTCATCTAAATGCTTGTTTGATGTCTGGTCCAATACATAAAGGTAAGAGTTTTGTAAATTCATAAAATATCATGTTCTGAGGATATTAATCATTCTTTGCATTTAAGGAACAGAAAAAAATGTGTGACTGGAGAAAAATGTCAAGGTACCATCCTTTGACTCTCTGTTGAGAGAGGTAAGGTTCGATCCTCAATCTGAAATGAAGGACTAGATTCATTAGATATACAAATATTTAATTTTAATCAGACTTACATGAAAAATTGCCAATGTTATTCTTCATCATAATACTATGTATTCTTATCAGATACAAGATATAATATGCTTGCACCTTATAAACTTTAGATAGATTATTGTCTCAAAAATAAATCTGTGTATTTTTCTAATTTCTTTCACTGTACTTTTGTTTACATAGGAAAGTATTGTGTAATTCTTGTGTGATTTCCTTTCCCTTGGGAAAAAAAAAAAAAGAAAAATCAGCATAATTGTCTCAGTTCATCCCACATGTTGTTTACTTTCTTTCCAGATTTATTATCTGGTCTCAGATGGCCTAATTTGTGATTTATGTTCTACAGGAACCAAAATAGTTTCTAACTGGTGGTACATATCTGACCATTAAAGCAGAAAGAATTCTGCTGATGAAAAGGCTTTTGATATTTTTTTTCTCCATCTTTGGATTTATTCTTTTCTTTGTGTTTTAATGAAATGCTTAAGCACTGATTTGCTTTTACTAATCAATTGTAGTTATAAATTGACAGAACGATTGAATTTGGAAGACTCCTCTGCTCAAATAAAGGTCAGGTAGATCAGACTGTTCAGGTCTGTGTCTGTCTGGGTATAGAATATGTATGGGAGTTAAGACTCTACAACACCTCCAAACAACCTTTTCCAAAGTTTGACCATGCTTGCAGTAAAAACAGTGTTCTCTTGTGTTCAGAAGCCATTAGTTTTATTTCAATATTTGACCATTTCTTCTTGTTCTGTTAGCAGATACCACTGAGAAAAGTCTAGGTCCATCTTCAATGCTCCCTCCAATGGTGTGTTTATGTATTAGTAAGATCCTTCTGTGCTTTTCTCCATGCTAAACATTGCAAGCACTCTCAGCCTCTCCTCATATGACAGATCCTACAGCTCCTTAATCATGACCTTGTGCTGAGCTTACTCCATGAATCACAGAATCACAGAATCACAGAATCACAGAACCAGTAAGGTTGGAAAAGACCTTAGAGATCATCAAGTCCAACCTATCACCTATTACCTAACCTAGCCAAACCTGTTACCTAACCTGTTGCCATCCTGCTACCAACACACCATCCTACCGATAACACACTACCCTAATATCTAGATCATGCCACCAAGTACATCATCCAACCTTTTCTTAAAGACCTCTAGGGACGGTGACTCCACCACCTCTTTGGGCAGTCCATTCCACTGTGAGATCACCCTCTCTGTGAAAAAGTTCCTTCTAATGTCCAGTCTAAAAGAAAAGAGAGACATGTATTTACTAGAGTAAGTTCAATGTTAATTTTGAGAAGGATTCAGTTTCCTTAAATGCTAATTGCTGTGGAATTAGTGTATTTGCAGGGAATGTTAATGTACACTGAAAAATGGGAGGCATGATCTTCTGAAAGAAAATGCAGGATCTGAGATAGTCATACTATGAGTCATAAGAACAATAGCTCTCACAGGATTTGAGGATTCATCTGAATGTTTGACAATTGGATGGTGTTCTGAAAATACAGTCAACCCTCTTGGACTTTGCGTCCCCCATATTGCGGCTTCACATCTTAGCGGCATGATTTTTTAGTGATGTAGGAGACCCATTTGGCAACTGCACATGCACGACCTGCCATGGTGGTGGCGGCGGACCAGGAGGTGGCCCGAGTGGCAATGGTGGCTCGGGTGGCAGTGAGGGCAGCACGGGCAGCGGTGGCAGAGCAGGTGACCGCAGCGGGGACATGGGCAGCAGCGGCACGGTCACTATTCAACGCAGAAGTCGGGCTACGCAGGTCCTAATTAAGACCGCAGGTCCGCGTTATAGGAGACCCAACATATATGTTTTTCTTCAAATCCTATTAATAACTTTCTTCCATATTTAGCCTTAATGCATCTAAGTGAAAATATCCCAAAAGTCTTTCAATGATAAAGTTAGTATCCCTCTAGAACTTAACTTCTAAATACCAAATATAGATCTCCATTTTCAACACAAGAGAGAAAAATGACCTGAAACAGTGTTTGGTATACTTCCATATGGCATAAACCCTTAGCATTTCTTCTGGCTTTTTTCAGTATATAGAGCATGTCTGAACCTCATGTTCCAGAAAATACAGGCTGTGTAATTGTTTAATTTAGACTAGAATAATTTAGAACACTGTTAAGACCAAAAAGAATATAGATTTCATCAGGTTGAAAATGTTGAAAGCTTTAACTCCATTAATGAACTTCCTGCCTCGAACAAAGCTTAGATACACTTTCAGTTTATAACTTCTTAGTTTTCTTCACTTGTATTTAGAAAATGACACATAAAATATATACGTAGACATTAAATAAATCTTCTTGCATTTCTTGTTCATAGATACTATCTACTACAACTCCACTCTGTACATTACAGAAGATGTGCATTTACAAAGTTATGAAAAGAGAACCTAGCACAGGGGAGGTTTTTTGGTGTTATGTTGGCGTATTGGGTTTCTGTGGCCAGGTTTTGTTAGCTGGGGGAGCTATAGGGGAGACTTCTTTGAGAAGCTGCCAGCAGCTTCCTCCATGTCTGGCAGAGCTAATGCTATCTGGCTCCAAGCTAGACCTACCACGGGCCAAGGCCAGGTCAGTCAGGCACTTTCTCACAGAAAGAGTGATTTGCCATTAGAATGGGCTGTCCAAGAAGACAGTGGTGTTGCTGTCCTTGGAAGTGTTCAAAAAGAGACCAAATGTGGCACCTAGTGCCATAGTTTATTTGATGAGACGGTGTCAGGTAATAGATCGGACTTGATGATCTCCTAGTTAATTCTCTGATTCTGTGTGTGAGTGATAGTAATGCCTCTGTGATAATATATTTAAGAAGGAGAGAAAAAAAAGTTAGAGGTAGATGAATATGACCACCAAAGAAGAGCAGAGTGAGATCATGTGAACAACATTGCAGACACCAAGGTCAGTGGAGAAGGAGGGGGAGGAGGTGCTCCAGGCATCAGAGCTGAGGTTCCCCTGCACATGGTGATGACTATGATGGAGAAGCTGTGCCCCTGCAGCCCATGGAGGATGATGCCTTAAGATTTCTTGTATTCTTCATATTTCTGAATTTTAGCATAGCTGCATGGTTTCTTACACTTCGGATGATAGGAAACCTCTTTCACACAGTCTGTGAAATGTTGTTTAATGTTCTTTTTGGGAAAAACAAGTTCTAGCAAGGACATTCTGTTTGGGATGTGAAACTGGATGCAAATAACAAGATATGAGGTAGGCAAAGCAAGACAGAAGGCCCAAACTCCCCATGAGAACCTCCAAGGAGCAGACTTGGAGGGCAGGACAAGGATGAACAATTTGGGATTTGGGGATTGGATGTATCCGTTAGACATGATAATTGAAAAAGGGGTACTAGTGTTACGGTGGAGAGCATCTATGTACATTGTTGACCTGGAAGCTTCCATTAAAGACCATCTCTTTATCCTTCTTGGGAAAATTTTTCTCTTGTTTTAGGCATCAAGGACTACAGAGGTGCAGAGATCCACCTGGATGCACCTGCTGGAGCAGATGAATGCCTGAAGGAGGCTGTGACCCCATCTGAGGCCCATATTGGAGCATGGTCCTAGCCTTGCTGACCCATGAGGAGAAAAGCCCACACTGGAGCAGGATTTCCTGCTAGGACTTGTGGCCTGTAGGGGACCTAGGCTGGAGCAACCTGTGCCTGAAGGACTGCAGTCTGTGGAAAAGTGACCCACGTATCACAGTATCACAGTGTTGATTAGGTTGGAAAAGACCTTGACGATCATCAAGTCCAACCTATAATCCAACTAAAACCTAACAGCTATAACATTTATATCATGGCTCTCAACACCACATCCAGTCTACCCTTAAACACCTCCAAGGATAGTGATTCAACCACCTCCATGGACAACGTCTTCCAATGCAGATCACTCATTCAGTGAAAAACTTTTTCCTCATGTCAAGGGGAAACATGTAGCATAAAGACGGCCTCTTAGTGACTGGACTTTGGAAGATTCTCCCACCCTGCATCACGACAATCTGTAGGGACGCCATGAGGACTTATCATTCTGGTGGTAGCTATAAACCTTTTCTCTCTCTCCCTTTCTCTTCAGCTTTTCTGGTCTCACTTGCACGTGTCATGTTCCCCCTTCACAGGACATAATAAAGCTTCACCATTTGACCAAAGTTAAATACCTTTTCAGAATTTTCTTTTGCTCTTTGAAATTCAGCAGACTAACCATCACACGTCCATATCAGTTGGGTCGACTATGACAGGGGCAAATGTTGGTTCTAATGGCATGAGATTTATCAAGTCCAAGTGCCAGGTTCTTCCCTTTGGATATAACAACCCCATGCATGGCTATTGGCTGGGGGATGAGTAGTTGGAGAGTGTTCAGACGGAGAGGGATTTGGGAGTATTGGTTGACAGAAAACTTAATATGAGCGAACAGTGTGCCCAGGTGGCTAAAAGGGCCAATGGCACCCTGGCCTGTATCAGGAATAGTGGGGTCAGTAAGACTAGGGAAGTTATTCTTCCCCTATACTTGACACTGGTCAGACCACATCTTGAATACTGTTTCCAGTTCTGGGCTCCCCAGTTTAAAAAGGATGCTGAGAAGGGCAACAAGGATGGTGAAAGGACTGGAAAACAATCCCTATGAGGAGTGACTGTGGGAGTTGGGATTGTTTAGCCTGGAGAAGAGGAGGCTCAGAGAAGACCTCATTGCTGTTTACCAGTACCAAAGGGAGGATATGAGCCAGCAGTGCGCCCAGGTGGCTAAGAAGGCCACTGGCATCCTGGCCTGCATCAGGAACAGTGTGGTCAGTCGATCCAGGGAGGTCGTCCTTCCCCTGTACACAGCGCTGGTCAGACCTCATCTTGAGTACTGTGTGCAGTTCTGGGCTCCCCAGTTTAAGAGGGATGTTGAGCTGCTTGAGAGGGTCCAGAGAAGGGCAACGAGGATGGTGAATGGACTGGAGGGCAGGCCCTATGAGGAGCGACTACAGGAACTGGGACTGTTCAGTCTGGAAAAGAGGAGGCTCAGAGGTGACCTCATTGCTGTTTACAACTACCTGCGGGGAGGTTGCAGTCAGATGGGTGTGGACCTCTTCTTCCAGGCTGATGACACCAGAACGAGAGGGCACGGCCTCAAGCTACGCCAGGGGAGGTTCAATCTTAATGTTAGGAAGCGGTTTTTCACAGAGAGAGTAATTGCATATTGGAATGGGCTGCCCAGGGAGGTGGTGGAGTCGCCATCCCTGGAAGTGTTTAAGAGAAGACTGGACGAGGAGCTTAGTGACATGGTCTAGCTGGGGGGTGTAGGGCTGGATAACCCTGGACCCCTTCCGGCTCGGAGTGGCCTGCTAGACTGTGAGGGATCTAGGTTGGTGTTACGCTCTGGGATGTGCTCTCGGACTCTGTACGGGTGTTAGGTGGTGAGTTGGACTAGATGATCCTTGTGGGTCCCTTCCAACTCATAATATTCTGTGTGTGTGATTCTGTGTGTGTATGTAGTCGAGTGGGTGTAAATCTCTTCTCTCAGGCTGCTGGTACCAGAACAAGAGGACAAGGTCTTAAGCTACTCCATGGGAAGTTTAGTCTGGATGTTAGGAAGAGCTTTTTCACAGAGAGAGCGATCCATCAGTGGAATGGTCTGCCCAGGGAGTTCATTGAGCTGCTCAGGCAGTTGAATATACATCTTGCAGTGTGCATGGTCTACCTGATACCTGCACTGTCTGTATGTCCTTATTGTTGTTCAAAGTCAGGTATAAATCTATGTACAAAACACAGTCAAGTTGTTTCATTGGCAGACAAAAGTGTGCTACTGACTGTTACATTATTTTGTGACTCATTTGCCCCCTCCCTGTTGGGAGGAACATAAAAGGCAAGCAGCAGTAGAACTTGCCAGTGCAGCTGAGGAATGACTGAAGATTGAAAACCTGGCTATACATCATAAGTTTGAGTAACTGTTTGCTGCCACAACTCTAGGATTGACGTTTCTCTGTGTGTGTTTGGATAATTACATATGCAAAATAATTTTTTTTAAACATAGTGGGGAAGTAGTCTCTTTTTCCCTATTATATTTCTCAAAAGTTGATGAAAGAAGCGTGGCTAAACAGCTACTTTGACTGAACAAATAATGTCTGAAATGTGAATCAAATACAAAATATTCTTTTTTTAACTAATAAAACATTTGATAAAATAGTGCAACTGTGAAAAAACAAAACTAGAAATGGAAACTATTCTGAGGTATTAGATCATTATCCATAATATAAAAGATACTCCTTGAAGTGTGAGAGAGAATACACTGAGAAATACAAGTCCTAGAAAAAAAGAGAGCAAGTAGTTAAGGGACAAAATACTGTTTTGTTTAAAATACTTGCCCAATGAGAGTAAAAGAGAGGCAGTATTTTAGAGACAAAATATACCAGTATTTTAAAAGGCAGATAAACTTCAGGTTTAATTTATATGCAATAGTGTGAGAGGGTATTTTGTCTTCACTGCAGACATTGGGTCCCTATGAAAGCATGCTCTTTTGCCCATGCCTTATAAGATTTTAGCATTTAGTTAAAGTAAACTTGGTTTAAGAAATGAGCTGCCAATTGCTCCTATTCAAAGCAATTGATCAAAAATGTCCTTTCCAACAAAGCGAATGAAAGTGACTTTCCCCCCCCCCCAATGTATATAGGAGTTCACTATTTAACTGTTCCATTTATATGAAGAGAGAATTGGACTTGGCTTCTCTCTGAGGAACAACAGTCAGCAAAAGCCTCTTAGTCCTCTTAGCCTGAGGAATGTGTGTCTCTAACAGATTGCCAAAAAGATTAACTGCTGCAGGTAGCACAGCTGCTGGTTCAAACAATTTTGATCTTTTTATATCTTGTGCTCATTCTGTTTCCACATGGAATTGGTCTGCTTGTTATGGAGAGCTGCAGGTAGCACAGCTGCTGGTTCAAAAGATTTCAGTCCCCTTATATCTTCTGGGCATTTTTTCTGCATAGAACTGGCTCAGTTGTTTTGGAGAGCCCCAAGGAAACCACTTTACAAAATAGTTAGCTAACCTTTTCAAGGAGTGAAATACACTCTTACTTTTTTTTTCTTTGTAGTGGAAAAGCTTATTCATCAAACCCAGTATTTACTGTAGGTCCTTTGCATAATTTTTCCTTTGAGAGCAAGAAGAAGTACCATTTAAAAAGACTAGTTAGGAAAAAAGGTAAGTGTAGATTAAATCACGCCTAACTATTTCTCAATATGTACAGTCTGTGTGGTACATTTTAGGTTTTCAGTAGGGTTTATGATTGTTTATAATGATGGGATGGTACATTTAACATAACCAGTCCTTTAGAATGTAGATGACTAGAGTAAATTGTCAAGTGGCAAGCCAAGAGAAAATGGCATCTTGGTAACCATCTATCTTGAAAAAGATTGATCAATGGAATTACTTTCCCTTGTGACGTGCCTATCTCCCTGCTGCTGTTGAGCATCTCTAAGCCAAAGGTCTAACTTCGAAATAGCTAAAGTTATATGAAATAAATTATCCATTAGTGATTCAGAAACTTAAGCCATGTATTCATAGCTGAGATATACACTGAAGACCCTATGTTACTTAATATTCTGTGATTTGAATAAGCATATATAAGCTGTGTGTGTAGGACCAGCTAGAATTTCTCTGTATGAGATAGAGGGGTTGCACAAACTTGGCTATACTGTCAAGATAATACAGTCGGGTCTCCTATATCGTGCACCCGCGGTCTTAATTCAGACCCATGTAGCCTGACTTCCTCGTTGAATGGCGGCTGCGCCACTGACTGTGCCCCCCCTGCAACCGCTGCAGCCCCCGCCACCGCCCCCGCAGCTGCCCCCACCGTCATCACCTGTGCCCCCGCCACTGCCCGTGCTGGCCCTGTTGCAACCTGAGCCCCCACCCCCACCCGGGACACTGCCCTGGACGCCGCCGCTGTGGTGGCAAGTCGTGCATGTGCAGCTGCGAAACAGGTCTCCTACTTCGCTAAAAAACATACTGCTAAGATCTGAAGCCGCAATATGGGGGGGGCAAACTGCAAGAGGGCCGACTATATTGTCATACATTGGTGGATGGTCTTACCGGTTCAGTTGTATGTTTTTGTGGCAGCTGCTGGACCTTGTTCTGCTGTGCTGTGGAGGTTTGACCAAAATGTTTGCATCATTCTTGAAGATGCAACTATCCTTTTAAAAATTAGAAAAAATAAGGCAAAATACAGAAGAGTGAGTCATAGTGTAAATAGACTATCAGTTTTTAATAGTACATCAATATGATGAACTAAGAATTATGTTTTCACTGGTCAACCTATGACCCTCTAAAGATAAGGCAGAATAATAAATTATTTTATCAGGTGTGCCTCTCTTCCTTCTTTGAAGAAGGACAGCAGTTCTGAGAGGTTAAGAAAAATTAGAGATAAACCAACAACATGACCACATGTTTTCTGATCAGCATGACTACTTGGATATGTAAAGAATATATTGTACATTTCGTCACTATGTTTAAGGCATTCTGAAGTTTTAAGTCATCCTGAAACAATCCTGAAATGAGGACTGCAGTTTGAATTTGCATAATTTTGTTCTCTATATCTACTCTGATGGACTGAGTACACAAGTTTTACATTTGTAATTCAAGAAAACTTTTACATGAGGAGTGAGACAGTTTGATTTATTAAAACCTTAAAGCCAAATTAAAAGGTTGTCAATCTGTATTCTCATTTAATGGGAAGATATAGAATACTGTCTTCATATCTGTGATAAAAAGAATATATGGGCTGAGAAAAGAACTAAAGTATTTCACAAGTTCACAAGATCACATGTTATTCCGAGTTGGAAGGGACCCACAAGGATCATCTAGTCCAGCTCCAAGGCAGCACCCACCCAGAGATCGAACCAAGAACCCAGGAGCTACGGGCACCACACTCCACCCATCTAAGCCTTTCATCATCTAAACCATATTACTGAGTTCCTCATCCAGTCTTGTCTTAAACACCTCCAGGTATGGTGACATCACCACCTCCCTGGGCTGACCATTCCAATGAGGGATCACCCTCTCTGTTAAAAAGCTCTTCCTAACATCCAGCCTAAACCTCCAATGGTGCAGCTTAAGGCCATGTCCTCTTGTTCTGGTGCTGATAGCCTGAGAGAAGAGATTTACATCCACCAGACTGCAATCTCCCTTCAGGTAGTTGTAAACAGCAATTAGGTCATCTCTGAGCCTCCTCTTCTCCAGGCTAAACAACACCAGCTCCCACAGTCACTCCCCATAGGGATTATTCTCCTGTCCTTTCACCATCCTTGTTGCCCTTCTCTGGACCCTCTCAAGTAGTTCAACATCCTCCTTAAACTGGAGAGCCCAGAACTGGATGCAGTACTCAATATATGGCCTGACCAGCGCCGAGTACGGGGGAAGAATAACTTCCCTAGTCTTACTGACCCCACTATTCCTGATACAGGCCAGGGTGCCATTGGCCCTTTTAGCCACCTGGGCACACTGTTGGCTCATATTGAGTTTTCTGTCAATCAATACTCCCAAATCCCTCTCCTTCTGATCACTCTCCATCTACTCATCCCGCAACCAATAGCCATGCATGGGATTGTTATGTGCGAAGTGAAGAACCTGGCACTTGGACTTGTTAAATCTCATACCATTAGAATCTGCGCATCTCTCCAGACTTTCAAGGTCTCTCTGAAGGGCCCATCTACCCTCTGGCAGTTCAACATTTGCCCCCAACTTGGTATCATCTGCAAACTTGCTAATGATGGACTTGATTCCCCTGTCCATATCATCAATAAAGATATTATATAGTACTGGGCCTAACACTGATCCCTGTGGGACTCCACTATTTACTGGCCACCAGATGGGTGTGGCACCATTTACCAACACTTTCTGGGCTTGTCCATCCAACCAATTCCTAACCCAACACAGAATGCTCCTATCCAATCCATGTTCTGAGAGTTTCTTCTGAAGCTGACCATGGGAAACCGTGTCAAAGGCTTTGCTAAAATCCAAGTAAACAATATACACGGCCTTTCTACTGGCAACCAGGCGAGCCACCAGCTCATAAAAGAAGATCAGTTTGGCCAGGCAGGACCTACCTCTTCTAAATCTGTGCTGACTAGATCTAATGTCGTGGTTATTTTGCAGGTGCTGCCTAACTGTCCTCAGGATTATTTGTTCCATGACTTTACCCCAGACCAAGGTCAAGCTGACAGGTCTATAATTACTTGTATCCTCTTTCCGGCCCTTCTGGTGGATGGGTGTCACATTAGCCAATTTCCAGTCATCTGGTATGTTATCGGTAAGCCGGGACTGTTGATTAACTATGGAGAGTGGCTTAGTGAGTTTATCTGCCAGCTCTTTCATCACCCTCGGATGGATCCCATCTGGTCCCATGGACTTGTGAAGATCCAAGCAGTTCAGCAAGTCTCTAACTATCTCCTCCTGGATTACAGGGGGGTTATACTGTACTCTTGTCCCATCTACCAGTTCAGAGTCCTGCTGTTCTGTAGGCAAACTGTCTTGCTGTTAAAAACTGAGGCAAAGTAGGCATTAAGTATCTCTCGTTTTTCCACATCTCTAGTTACTATATTCTCCTCAGCATCCAACAAGAAGTGGAGGTTGTTGCAGCCTTTGTTTTTGCTGTTAGTGTATTTTTAAAACACTTCTTATCCTTTACAGAAACAGCTAGCTGGAGTTCCATCTGGGCTTTTGCCTCTCTGATTTTCCTCCTACATTTCTTAACATCCTTAAACACACACTGGTTTAGTTCTCCTTTCCTCCAAAGGTGATACATCCTCTTTTTTCCCCCTCATTCTTTTAGGAACACGTTGCCCATCCAGGCCGGTCTTCTACCCCTCTGACTTGTCTTTTGGCACACTGAGACTGCCTGCTCCTGTGCCTTCATGAACTCATTCTTAAAGTAAGTCCAGCCTTCCTGGACGCCTTTGCTGTTGAGGGCTGTTTTCCATTGTATCCTCCTAATTAAATCGTTAAATAACCAAAATCTGCCCTCCAAAAGTCCAGCATGGAGTTTTGGTTCATGCCCTTCCTCGTCACACTTTCAATTGAAAACTCCATTGTCTTGTGGTCACTGCATCCCAGATTTCCTCCGACCACAACATTGTTAACCAGCCCTTCCTTATTTGTAAACAGTAGGTTGAGCACAGCCTCACTCCTGGTAGGCTCACTCACCAGCTGCATCAACAAACAATCATCAATTCCTTTCTTGTTACTAGATACATTGCAGACCGAGGTGTCTCTTAGAAGATGTGTTAAACTAAGCACTAGGAAAATTAAGTATCACATGACTTGGTTAGGTTTGTTAATAGACTTGTTAGAATACAAATAGATTTTTTTGGGAGACTAGATGAAAGAAAGCTGGTTTCCATAGGCTGAAGTTGACCCGGGAGCGAAGGTGTTATCATTATAGTTATTCAAACTGCACGTGAATTTTGGTATATTTAAGATACTTACTTGTGAGATCTTTTCATTTATTGACCAGCAGGTATGCAGTTTCACAGCTACCCTTCTCATAGCTTAATAGTCACTATGGGCATGCCACTATTGTTTAGATGTTGATAAGAATAAATGTGAAAGGATCAGGTTTAAAATAAACTTTAAAGAATAGGATATTTTCAGTAATAAAGAGAAAATGGATGGTGAGGAAAATATCCCAGTGATGAATCCTGAGCTGAAGGAAACAGGGCTTTCTTTCTCTTTGGGTCAGTTTGTGTGTCTCCTAATCTCCACCAACTATGCAGATGCTAATGACTACTTTTTCCCAGATCTCTCTTCCTAATGCTTTTCATCCACCGTTCTTCAAAAGTTTCAGAAGAATGAAATGTCAACAAAATATTCCACATAAAGACAGAATAATAGTGAAGACAAAAGAGAAACTATAATAAGCATCTGCTGCTGATCCTGAGAACTTAAAAAAGCAATAGGAAAACAAAGGAAAAAATAGGGCAAGTATTAAAGATCTCAAGACAACAAGATAATCTGCTCAAGGGTGATTACAAGGAACTGGTCATCTAATGGGTAACAAATATAGGAATGTGCAAAACATAAACGAGATTTTGAAATTAACTAAAGGATAACTTCTTGATTTGGAATGTAGAGGATCCAACCACAAAGGAAGCCTTTTTTTATAACTTATTCCAAGATGGTATGATTGGAAACTTCTAGTGTATCTGGTAACCTGTTGGTAAAGGATCACTTCCATTCTCAAACTATGAAAAAATCATTAAAGAGGCAATAGAATGATAAATAAAAATTTGTGGCTTTAAAGGCTGTTGTCCAGATCCATATGACTTCTACGAGCTAACACAAGATCAATTTCTACATCTAAGTTGAAAATTTAGGTGTTATCATGAGTGCATTCATAGTGTATTCTTAGTTTCTTTCCCCTCTTCAAGCCATTCTTAGAATATGTCCTCTGCTGATCTATATCTTGACTCTGTGCTTTTCTTAGTTTGTGCTCTTTCTCCCAGCAGCTCATGATTCAGTTTTCTTGTCCAATACGTCTCCTCTTTTTCCTAATTCTATCTTCTTGCTTTAACAGATCTTGTTTGTCATTCTCACGTTCTCTCTTAGCTGATTCGAATACCAAATTTTGTCTTCTAGAGGTCTATCTGACTTTTCTGTGTGACTGAAGTTAAATCTCTTTTAAACAAAGTCAGATTCTTATCATATTCATCTTAGGGCAGTTGCATGTCCAATTGCCTTTTGAAGAAGGTGGAGGTATGGTTGAGTACGAAATAACTCACCAGTACGCAGTCTTAAATATTTTGTATTCTTATAATTTGGCTGTATTTTCATCAAGTTCATGGAGATGAAAGAAGAAACATAGATAATACAGACACTACCACGCCAAATGTCAATTTTCTTCATCCAAGCTTGGAGGCATTGCAGTTGTACAAGGGAAAGTTACCAACTTTATTACACTGACCAAACGATGCCTTTTTTCCTTGACTCACATGTCACAGATAGTTGAACAATTTTCCCTGAAACTTTCCCAAAACACACACCCTAGGCCAACACCAGTCATAAAATAATCCAATGCAAGTGCTAAGAGTTGGCAATGTTTGAAGAAGTGTTAAGAGAATTCGAAATAGATTTAAATACTAGCTTGTTTCCAACTAGTATTGATGAGGATTCTGTTTTTCAGAAACTTTATTGCAGTTTAGGAAATCGTATTCGTTCTCCTTTTAAGGGTATTAAGCAGGGTTTAATAAAATTTTAGGTTTTATTTGAAAGTGTGAGGATGTGTATATGTATGTGTATTTTAAGGAACTTTAAAGTTCATGAGGTACACCTGTAGTGACTGCAGCTATAGTATAGAAAAATCCAAACTCGATTTAAATTATATTACCTAAAAGAATTATTAACTGAAGAGGAAGATGAAGGACCAACTGCAGTCCAAGGATAGCATCAGACAATTTACCAAATATATTACTCTAGATGATGACTAGATAATCCCCTAACAGAAATACATTCATCCTTCTTTCACTTCGCACCTCCCATATTGCAGCTTCACATCTTAACAACATGATTTTTCAGTGATTAAGGAGGCTCCTTTTTGCAACTGCGCATGCACAACATGACACATGAATATTCAATTAGGCAGTCATGAATATGCAAATCAACCCCCACAGCCACGGCGGTGGCTCAGTCCCCCCACTCCCGGCACAACTGTGGCGGTGGTGGCTCTGCTCTGGGCAGGGCTGGCAGGACGGGTGGCAGTGGATCTGCTCCCGGCACAGCCGCAACAGTGGCAGCTCGCTCTGGGCAGGGCAGGCAGGGTGGGCACAGTGGCGGCTCTTCTCCCAGCACAGCCGAGGGTCTGCCCCACTCCAAGAGAGGAAGCTTCATGCAGTTATGAAAGATTTACACACTCAGGTTAGATGTGGTGTCCGAGACTTTCTTGAATGACTCTCCGAGACGTACTTGTCTGCCCCGATGTCATGGGTTAACCCATATGAACG
>WEKX01016503.1:0-12425 GCA_013390025.1 Pitta sordida | reverse complement strand
TTTCAGAAGTATTCAGGAACATTTTTAGTTACAGAAAGGACTCATTCAGATGTTACATAATTCTGACTACAGATTTCATTGTGGTAACCAAGGACAGATTTAGGTGCACATGATTATAGCAATTTAACTTTGGACACACACCTTAAATTTATTTTATTTTTAAACCAATGGATTCTACGCAATCGGATAGGAAACATTCATTCAATCTTTCTTGAGAGGATTTCACCTCCCCACTTTTGGGGGGGCTTGAAATATCATATGAATAGGCTTCTCCAGAGATTTTTCATCTTCCACATAAATGGCAAACTAGCAAATACAGCATTACAAAGCACGAGATTTATCAGCTAAGAAAAATTAATATTGTATGTCCAAACTATGTGGTGTTTCAGACAAAAAGTCTTCCAATTATTCAATTTACTCATCCTATGATCTATTGTTTGTTTGTGTAACATTCAAAACCTGACATTTCTTAAGTCAAAGATAAGTTTTTGTGTTGTTGCTCATATACTTTTTCTAAATTATTACAATCTTTTTGCTGGGATATATATGTATATACATATATATTTAGAGCAAGCAGGCAATTCCTGTTGAAAATAAAGGGTCATAGAATGTGCCCAGGGCCTGTGGTCGCCTTGGAAATTCTGCATTCACTTGCTTGTACAATATTATTATTTTTCAGGTGCAATGATTCATTTCTCATGATACAAAAGATCAATCAACCCCCAGTTCAAATTTAGCAACACTGAACAGTTAAAATACTCTTTGAAATTGATGGTATTTAGGAGCACTCTGCCCACAAAAGGTCTAAAAAAGGCTATGAAAGTTCTACTATTCTACCTATGAAAACTCGAACTGCCACATGAAAGTTAAAACTGAGTTTGTTTGAGTCTTTTCTATCTGTGCATATGTATTGCAGCAACAAATGCTTACTTCTGACAGACACTAAAATGCTTATTAAATCAAAGACTTCTGAAAACAGACTTACAAGAAACATTACTAGAATATTTTCATGAACAATAAATCCAGAATGTCTGTTACACTCCGCTAGTGTGACGTCTTGAACACTGGGGTTTTTTAAACTAGTTCTTGTGACATAGAAGAGAACTTAAAAACATCCAAATTGATGATGGGGGGAAACCAAACAAAATAATCCAAACAAACAAGATGAAAACAAAAAAAAAACCACCAAAACAAACCCTGAAGTAATGGGCAATGCACATCAAGGTCTTATGAATTGTTTCAGAGGGCGACTCTCCAATACCTCATTTCTGGTCTGAATTGGTCCAGTTCCAATACCTACAATATTCTTACAAACAACTAATCTCTTTCCACCTTCAGTGTTAGACAGGTCCTTTTGCAAATTTGTGCTCTCTTCTACTGGACAAGTTATGCAGACTTTATCTCCTACATTAACATGGCAGATAAGACACACAGATCCACATCCTGTTGTGTGATTTTTTCTATACACCTCCTCCATTTGGTTTGCTGATAACCCTACCTCATTAAGGTCCTGTCAACTGCTACTCTCTGAGTCCAACAGATCTCGTTTCTCAAAATTCTCAAAATGTTTTTAAAATTTTATATCATTCTTGTGGATCTAACATCCAAATTGATGATGGGGGGAAGATCTCTGAAGACTCTCTAATTTAGCAAGTCTTTTATGAGATGGGATAATAATTCTGGAACAGGTCATACTTCAGTATCCATATACAACCAATATAACCCTACTTCACATTTTTCTTTAAACTATTTAAATAGCAGTATTAAATTATAGCAAATATTAATTTAAACTAAACTGTTTAGTTCAATTATTCCTATAGGTCTTAATCATGAAGACACGGTTCCTCTGGTTCTTGTAGTTTTTTCACTCATTATTCCTTGTTTTGGTGTACTTATTTCTCTAAGATTCTTCTCATGAAAGGCACAACACATGAACAAATAAGTGAAAAGACATTGCAGAGCGAGGAAAGAATAGCTGTGTATTTGATATGCATGCCAAAAATCCACATGAAGTCTCCTAGAGAAAAATTAGTGAAACATTTCATGAATGCCATTCCTATGGACTCTCATAATCTCCAACCTTGTTTTAAATGTCAAGAGAATTTTAATATTTTCAAACATTTCCCGATGATTCCATAAATGTATAATTCAAATCCAATGTCAAAATAAAGAGGTTTGGCTTGAAATCAGAGGGACAGGGTTCCTGTCTGGCATTTGCATCATAAATCCAGCCAGGAATTGATGCTCTAGCCCACTGAAAGCTGGAGAACTCCAGCGACAAACGTGCGCTCTGGGAGGCACAGCATTGTCACTGAATGAATTATTTATGCTAGTTCTCAAATCAAGGAAGGGAGGTGAATAATCCTCCTCATATCTCAAGGCTGCTGATCAAATAAAAATTTCCAAGTACAATGAAATATTTGGCTCCTAGAAATATATTGGAATTCATAGAGCTTTTCTTCCCTCAATTCAGGAGAGAAAATTGTTCCACAGCTGCAAAGAATCAATTTTTGTTACTCCTGAATTAGGATTTAAGTTTCCTGTGGGACTGCTTAAGCTTTCCATCCCCTTCAGCTCTCTGTGGGAGGCACCTATGGTTCTGAGGAAAAACACTTCTGAGACCAGGCCAAGTTTGAGCTAGACAAGATAGCCAGGTGTTGAAGCCAAGTCTGTGAACCTCCATGGCACAGAGGTCCTCCAGACTCAAAAGTGGCACGGGCCAGGGGGAAGATTCACTTCCTGCTTTTCCTGCTTTTCTTCCCACTTTGTGCTGGATTTGGCAGGATTTTTTCTGAGGTACACATGTTTTTCACTTAACTTTTAGTTATGTATAACCTTGAAAAATTGGGCTGGTTACAAACTCGGTAGGTCTACACAAAATTTAAAGGCGAAATTAGCATCACGTATAGAGGCAGTGATCAAAACCCCAGTGGAATTCATGGGCAATTTTCCACTGAGATCAATGGACTCTAGATTACACCCGTAAAGCCTGATTAACGAGGCGTTACCTGGATTACAGCACAGGTTAAACTAGGAAATACAGTACTTCTGTGCCAGTGGGATTCTGGATCTCTTTGGCTTCCCATAGACATAGCAAAGAAGAACATAAAGGGAACAGAAAGTCCCTTGCAAAACTGTTGTGTGAAGTCAGACTCCAAGTTCTCACAGAGCCCATGGGCCTGCAGGAATAAGGATTTAGCTTGCAAGCTCACAGAGAGTGCTTTGGTGTCACATAAATTACCAGGTTTTCATGAAGTACAACATTAACAGTGTGCTCTTCTTTTTTAACTCCTCTCTTATGTATTTGCATCTGTTGTGAATGGGAAGGTGAGGTTATATCCATTTTAAAACATCCATATATATCCAAGGCAGGAAGAAAGAAAGGACATTTTGAAAAGATGAGTCAATACCTGAAAGTCTTGCAGAATGAATTTATGACCAGACTGGTTTCCACAGTCAGACACCATGTAAGAGGAGATGAGATGTTAAGAAGAATCTTACTACTTTATATTTAAATGTATTTCACACATAAAAAAAAGAACACCACACTCTTTTTCTGCAGATTTGTTATCAGGAGCACTGCTAAAAGGCATTAGATAGTGGTCAATATATTTATACACTACTTTTTCTCACTACCTGTCTGCAAATGCAAGATTCAGGTCAGTTAGAGAACAAAACAGATATTATAATGTCCGGGAGCTGTAAACGCATTGTCTTTATCATCAGAAAATATTTCAGTCATGTCAATGCCCAGGAGGAAAAACTGTTAAGCATCCAAAAGTATCTTAATTCATAGAAATAAAGAATGGGGCTCGCAGTGCAGATCAAAATGAGGAAGCTGGGCACTCCTGCCATCGGTTGAGGCAAAGTATTGCATTCCAGTTGTTCCCACCAAAGCCAGTGCAATCTGCATGAATCATAACCTTGCAAGAAGCAGGCAATTTTCCCTTCCACTGCAGAAGGCCATCAGTCCCATTGCTCTGCAGAGACGTGGAATTCTGACTTTTAATGTGCCAGTAAGTCGCTGTATTACATACACACAGATTGCTGGTGGCTGCTGCTTCACTTAAAGTGGTTAACAAACGCTTTAAACATAATGACAAGAAATTTCAATAAAATCAAAAATATCTTATCTGTCAGCTAGATGAGAGTTAATTAGGACTAAGAGTCTTAATATTTCAATGTTTATAGAGCAGTTGCATACCATGAGATATGCCACAATGTGCATAAAACCACCAGTCACTCCCCATCATCTTCACAATATAGTCTGTGGAACGTTGCTGAAAAGAAGATGTGACAGAAGCACAAATGATTGCACAAACCACAGAGTCATCATGTAGAGCTACGGACATGTAAATTGGTGGTTTGCATTTAAATTATCTTGAGAAGTTTGTGTGTCTTTTCAGACTAGTCACAAAGCTGAAGAAACAAAAAAAAAAAGGCTGTAACTACAAATAAAAACAGCTCAGAGATAAATGTAGAAGAACTCCTTTGTTTATTGAAACTGCATTTCTGCTCTAAACAATATGAACTTAGTCTAGTTTCAATATTCTTGTACATCTAAACAAACTAAGACTATAGTGTAAAGAGAAATGCTGGTCAAAATACTATGATTTTGCAGACAGAAACTTAAAGACATCGGACTGAAGTGACCCACATAGTCTGCATTTCTGTGGGTCAAACTATTAAGATCCTATTGTGTTCAATTACTCAAAACATTGTTTTCAAATATTGCAGCATGGATTCTATGACGAAATTTATAAGTAACCCTGTAAAAAGAGTTTCCAACCAAATCTACTCAAGAAAGATAATTTATTTATAACATTGAACTTATATTTCCTAATTTTGTCAGTCACTGGTCACTTGTAATCAATACTGCAAAAACTGCAGAGAAAACTCCTATTTGCAGTGTTCTTTCGCCTCTTTTCCATCGAGTGGAGCATGGGAAAGCGCGTGCGTACAGTTCTCAGCCCTGAAGTCAGGAGCTACTGCTGAACTTGAGAGGAATTGGGATCCAGTAGCAGCTGCTTCTCATGGAGGTCATGCAATCCCTCCCACGAGGGGCAAGACGACCTGGTTTTTGCTCCCACTGGGTATTCACTGAAGCAGAAGATGAGAGATCCCAGTAGGCGCAGAAGGAAAGTCTCACATCTCTGAATGGGCAGATGCTGCTGAGGTCAGAGCTCACCAGTAAAGGTACAGGTCCTACTGCTCCTCTGAGCAGGAAGCACTACTGTCATGCCTGAAGAAGCCCAAGGGCTGATGCCAGACTCCTCTAATGGAAATGCCCATGTGGCTCAGCTGAACAAGTGGGTCACAGTGACTTCCGCGTAGGCAAGACTGACTGTTACTCAAGGAACAGAGGCATCCATTTCCACTAGAGCTTTACTAGCATCCCTAAAATCTTATTTAATCATCTCTCTTAAGAGCTACACGTAGTTACAGTAAAAGGCAAAGAGATGAAAGAGAAGAAAATAAGAAACAGAGTAGCTCATTATCAAGACAAGATAAACAAGATGAGTCTGGTTAGTTGTTAAACATTGAAAATTATGGGGAAAAAAATCATTATTACCTGTAAAAAATTTGCTTTCCAAAGTGCTTAAGCACCTTGCAGATTTACTGCACCTGTGCAGTATATATATACATTGATCAGTCATAACCAACGATTTCTATCTAGTTCAAAATAAAGCTATGAGAAGGGAGAAGGATGTTTAGTGTCATGCCTAGCACAGACAGGACACCCAAGTAAGAACCACTTCAAAGCTTACTTCTGAGTAAACTTGTTCAGGGGTTCTTGCATGCTCTAATCCAGAATGAAGCTACAGACTCAAACTATTTAATGTCTTTATTATCTCTATAACCACTGGTTTTAGTGTTTAGTATTCTGTAGACTTTATATTAAATTACCATTTTCCACAACAAATTTTTATTCCTAAGGTACTGAAAATAAAAACAGCAGATGTCTCTGCTCAAGCAGATTGTAATTCCTGTTCTGAAAGTGTGTAGGGTTTTTTTTATTATTATGTAAACAACCTCCATGCATTCTCTAAGAAAAACATACTTAAACGGCTTCTTTAAAAAAAAAAATGTTAAAGCTTTGATGTGATGGATGCATTGAACATGTCAGGAAGAGTATTATCAAAAGAAGAAGTTTAAAGCCATTCCCTGGGGTATATATGTTTTGATGTCCTACTGTCCTTGTCATACATGAAAGTATTTGGTCTATCTAGAAATTCATTTGACCTAGAAAAACAAATTGTTCAGAGTTAAGAGGGAAAAAACCACACACACACAGAACAAGGACTGGGACTACGATACACCCACTATTACACTGCACTTTCTGTTTGAAGTAGATTAAGAAGAAAGAGTAACAAGTAATTAATATGTGACCCATTGGGCGTGTACTACTGTCCAAACACTTCTTTAAAAAAAAAAACCCTCACAAAAAAACCCCCCACATAAAACTGCACACGAAAAACAAAATAAAACCAAGCAAACATCACCACACCACAACAAGGGAGTCTAACTCCCAGATGTCTTGAATGGGTTTCTCCAGGTCTCCACCTGAGGTTTCATTCATATAGCACAAGCTTCCTAGGCAGCAATAAACCTGGAAAACTTTTTTAATGGAGGATAAAAGTGTTCTAAGGACAGGATACCCGTGTATTTCTTCTCTATGAAAATATAGCCATTAACATGTGATTCAGATAATAGAAAAATAAGATTGCACCAGAGGTAATGATATTAGCCTCCTTAAGATTATATGAAACTATTTATTATTTCCCTGATATTAAATAAAACATGTCATTTGTACTTTTAATAAAATCAGATTTTAAATTATTCTTCAGCCGCTGGCAACAGTGTTTGCTCCAAAAACATCTTATAAAATACAAGCTGAGAAATTCTTCCCTCAGTTTCAGAGTATTTCTTGAAAACACAGACAACCCAGTACCAAACTTCAGTGCAGCTTCCAGGACAGCTTCTGTGTTTTAAACAGAAGACAAGGAGAAGACATTTGCCACATGTTTCAGGAAGTCCTGATTAAGTCCTCTTTCTAGGTAGCAGACACATTTCCACAGACTTCAACATCTGTTGGTTCATAACTTTATTTGAAAACTGCCACTAACTTCTTCAAGAATGGTAGAGCATGAATGTTAGAGCAACATGTAGCAAGGTTGAGTGACATACGGATAAAACTAGTGGCAGCTAGACTCACAAAAGAGAGTTAGCAATTAACTTTTCTGAAAACAGTTTGGCCATGCAAGAGGGAACAGCAGTTCTTGCAAGCCAGCAGTTAGCCAAAGCTAAGAAGTATTATGAGTTCAGTGATCTCAGAATCATTTTCTTAAAATAGCAGAACTGCATAAGGAAAGCCAACTTGGCCTATGGCCTTCAACAAGCTCTCCAATTTTGTCTTTTGGCAGAATGACGGCACAAGTGGAGAAGACTTAGAATCGAAGTAAATCATGGAGATGTCCTTAGATCTGTTACATCACATGTCTAAGGAATGATGAATTAGAACCCTTTGGAAAGGTTCAGTGTAATGAAAGAGTGACCTTGAACGCTGGTGATGACAATCCACTCAGGAGTGACAACTCTGGTCCAACAGTGAGAGTCAGTCAGTTGTAACTATATTATCCTGAAATTCATGGCTCACTGCTGGAAAGAATTTGAAGGAGACAGAGCTGCAAACTTTATAGTAGTTCCAAATCCATCCCCCAGCTCTGGGCTCCCTGAGCACTTGCACATTCTCACAGGTTAAAACACAGTTTTGGAGAAGTGGAACCTGGCTGTTTCAAACAGGCTTTGCTTTCGGGATGAACAGCACGAATGAATGCACACAGAAAATTCCACAAGGCCGTCACAAATGTGTCCTGGTTTATACCAAACAAACACTCACATCATAGTCAGACTCTTTCCCACTGTAAACGTTTTAAAACTACATATGTAGAAAATGCCTAAAATACGAGCAAATTTATTAGCATGCATACAAACCCAATAGTTACACGAAAATATTCATTTAAAGTATAGCAAATCTTCCCTTACTAAAGTGATTAATTCTTATTATCATTTTTTGCTTTATGCACAGATCACAGCTTAGCAACAGACTTGAAGATGAAGTGCATGGCTAATCGCTGAAAATTGTGATAATATGAGTATATTGCTGACTTGTCCAATGATAAAATATTCTGACAAAGTATAAAATGCAAATCATGTGTTATTGCCTTAAGTTGTTCCAGTTCATTTACCTTGCTATGAGCACTCATTACAGCTAATTATTGCAACAGATTTTTATTATTCATAATTACTTTTTCACATTGTAATGATCATAAATTTTGAAAATTCTGGTCATCATCTGTCACCATTCATGCTTGTCATATCTCTTTTTTGTACAGAACATTTTGCATACTTGTTATCATTAATATATTTTCAAGCTGTTATAACTCAAAAGTAGTAAGATTCTTTTAAAGGAACTGCAGTACTGTTTCTCAGATATATCCTTTTAGTCCTAATGATAGATTGATGCTTATTATAACATAGAAAATGAAATTAAATGCCAATAATTAAATGTACAGTTTATTCCTTGCACTCACTCTGCCAGGCTCATGAATGCACCTACAGTTAGAGAGAAAATATTTCCCTGTTATTATCATCCAGGCAGAAAGCAATCTTAAAGACCAGTTTGTAAAATGAAGAGGTTGAAAACACAAAATATTCCTTCCCAGCAAAAATGGAGAATAAAAGAAACAGCAAAAGAGAGAAAGAAAACTGACTACACAGCTGCAATCAACAAAATGGTCACAGAATTGAGAAACACCCAATAACTTAAGCTCATCAATCTGTTCCCGTTTTATGAGGTAGCTGTAGATGTCAGATAGCTTACAGAATAATCACAGAGGTTTTATTGCTGTGACTGACACTATTCTGCAGTTGCAGTTAGTTTGATGCTTCTGAATAGACCAAAATACAAAAAGAGTACTTTCCTCAGGGGGAACTCTATTTTACTCTGTCCAGAATAGCAGATATGTATTACTGGATAATTTCATGAAACTTAAAAAATTTGTTTAGATGATCTGAATTTACTGATGAAACAAATGCAAAAAAATAGAACAAATAAACCAAACTAATGAAAGAAATGTCTTGATTCACAGTGTCATTCAATGCCATCAGAAGTTCTGAATGTATTAATTGCTAACAATGACCCTTTAATGATTGTACCTTGCCATCATATGCTAAGGCCAATACAGAAAAGGAAAAAGTACCCTGCATATCAAAAAGTGGGTGTGTCTTTTACTGATATTTCTCAGGTCTCCGAGGAAGGCACTGTGAATTAAAACTCACTAAATAGGCTTGCTATCCACACAGCAGATTAAAGGATACAAAAAAGAAAGCAATTACAAATTTCACTTTTTCATTGAGCTTGTGCATAACTTATGATGACCACACAATTAGGGTAGTTCTTTCTAAATCATTTGGACAGAACACAGTTTTTCAGTTTTAACAGAAAATAACTGCACATGTGTTGATAGAACTATTGCACCTCTGAAATGAAAAGCAGAAGATAAGAAGGTTACGAGTCATGGTTGACTAAATAAAGCCTTCGACAGAACTTGACATTCGATGATCCAACTTGAAAGGTTATGGAACACATTCCAGGCTGATTAAATGGGTCAGAGCTTTTCCTCTGGACCATAGCCAGCAGGTTAAAGTCAATTGTGTCCCCTCCAATTGGCAAGCGATTAATGGAGATGTCTCCCCCAGGCACTAAATTGGGACCTTTATTCTTTCTACTAATGATTAACGATCTGGTGTTATATGATGTAGCAATAAAGAATATGCATGTGATGCTTCCCTCACACAGTCTTTTTTAAATCATGCTATTATAGGTCTCAAACTTTAATAGTAAGATAGCATAAAATAAATATTTGTGCTTAATTTTAAGAGTTACTAACCAATAAGAATTGTACACTCTGTTCTTAGCTGAGCAATATAAACACAGAACAAATCCACTTATTGCATTAATTTACTTTCTTTAAACAGTACAGCTGAGATAATTAGCTGTACTTTTCCCTCATACTCCTAGAAGAAATGTATTGAACAATATACAAATTCAATTAGAAATAGGTGAAAACATTTCTTTTCCCTATTAAAATAAACAAGCTCAGAAAAATCAAGCTAAAACTATCAGCAAGTAACTTAAGACATCTATGAAAAGAAAGTCCACCACTTAAAGAAACTGTGGTACAGGCTTCAGGACCATTTTTTGAAAATTCACAACCCCTTATTTGGACCCACTTCAGAAGATGAAGTGATAGATAATTGGAAACTTTCTTTACAGCTTTTTTTACTTAATTTACAGCTAAGAAAAGAGAGCCAGAGACAACCAGATTACAAGTTTCAAACAGAAACTAGCAGCAGTGTTTTAGGAGAAAGTTAAATATCAATTAAAAGAAGTCAGAAGAATCTGATCAGCATAATTATCTGAAAGTACTTTGTTAAGATAGTTCTTCACTAATTTTTTTTATAGCTAACTGTAACTTCATTTCTCATAATGCAAGTAACATCTTTATTTCCTTATGGTCTCTTCAAACTTCTACAGCTTTTAAACCTGTATATGGTGAGGAGGGGGGGGAATATCTTTTTTTTATTTCTGGGAATAGAATTTGAATGTTCTATTTTAGATAAAACAAGTTATACTGAGACAAACTTCAGACAAAATCAATCTGAGACTTGATATGTCTTCCAGGAACATCAGATTTAACTGTGTTCATCAGTTTGGGGAGACATGGGAAGATGAATTCATGGAGACATGGGAAGATGAACTCATGGGTGACCCAGAGCTAATGTCCCCACTTTCTTGGGCAGGTCAAAATGAAATCACCACATATAAAATTTGTGGGAAACTTCATCAGGAGTAAGAAAGGGAGAAAAGATATGTGGAAAAATTAATCACAGTTTTTCAAACTGAGATGTGACTCCAAAAGGAAACACTTAGCAAGGGAAAAAAAGAAAAAAGCAAACTGATATTTTACAAAATTACTGGATCTATCTACATAAAGATGTAAGAAGTGAATGATTTTCAAAAGGTTATGTTTCTAATGAGGAATAGGCTCTCAGATTTATGTTAATTGATGTCTTTATCAGTGAACAATGATAAGAAGCATCACATCACTAGCAAAAAGTGAATTAATCACTGAAAAACGTAATGAGTGAGCAAATGAAAAGACTGAAGAGACATGGTCATTGCTGCGATTACCAGTCTTACAAGTTCACTGGAAATGTCATATCACATTTGAAAGTTTTTCCTAAATGATGTGTCTAGTTACACAAGTAATAACTTTAAAAAGCCCTGCAGTCAGGAGGTTAGATTAGTTGCTGACAGCTGTCCTTTGCACCATCAAAATCTATGAATCCCTAAATCTAATATATTTATTTCTTCCCATTTGTAGAGCTGCAGGTGACAACAAATGACAAGTTTGGGGTTTATGTTATGACATTAATATGTGAAATGTTGAGAGGTTAGGAAACATCATCACTACGTTAAACCTCGGACTTTTAAAACAGCCGTCTGATAAAATATAGCAAGAAGATAAAACTGTATTAAATTAAAACTTGTAAAAATTAATTCCTTCTTCTTAGAACCATGGAAATGTTGATTGGACATGACTTATGGAAGCCCTCTTGATCACAGCAAGGCAACTTAAACATTTCAAAGTGCAGTCTGCAGCAGTTGCCCTTTATGTCATCTGGTGCTACCAAGAAGAGTGTGACTGTGTTTTGTGACTGCCTTTTAAGCAGCTGTAAGCTTTCAGATCACCTTCTAGCATCCTCTATATCTTACCTTATCACTACTTAGATACTTGTTAAACTCTAAAAACAAATCTGTCAATTACTGCAATTCATGTACAAGTGAAAAGGAACACTTTATTCTTTTTCTGAGGAACAAACAAAATAATTAGCTTGCAATATTCCTGTTCTAGGGTGTATCTAGGTATCACCAAGATACCACACCTCTCAAGCCTTTTTAAAAATAATAAAGTATCCCTTCAAAGTTGCCGTGGCAAGCTTTTCTGGTTCCTTAGAAGCATCACAGCTGCTTTGAGGAAAAAACATTTCTTGTTCTCATCTTACTAGTACTCGGTGATCTGAGGATCTAAATATGCCGTTAGATGCCTGTTAGAGATCAATACAAATGTTATATATGTGTAATATTTCGAAGCTCTGAAAGGAAATATTTAATACCTTTTGATGTTTTTTCAATCTGTCAACAGCCCTCTTCAAGTTATCTCATCTACCTTTTATGCCACATCTCACTCCTGAATGGCACAAGTGTGAAGATGTGTGGCAAAAAAATGCCTACAATAGAATTAAACCTAACTAGTAATTTTTTTATTGCCAGGTGGAGCAGGTGGATGCTGGAGGGA
>WEKX01016493.1:110282-121458 GCA_013390025.1 Pitta sordida | reverse complement strand
ATGTAATATGTAGTGAAATATATTACGTACATTAAAAATGTTTTGAAAAGTATTCTTTTTGACTCTAAAAGCAAGAACAGTGAGATCATCTGTGACTGTATATGTGGTGCCTTCTCAGTTTACAGTACTAATGGTTAGAGATAGAAGGATCTATATTCATATCTCATTTGTGTAACAGCAGATAAGTTACTTGCTTTCTATCAGATATGCATGCTCAGAGCTATGAAATCACAGCTTAGATGCTGATTTCTAGCTAAGAGTTCATGAGCCAAACTGTCCAAATATCTTGCAAAAGAAACAGAGGCTTTAACATGATTTTCGCATTTCATTGTTTCATTGTTTGCTAGAAAACTCTGAAAGAGGGAGTACCAAGAAAAAGACAAAAATCTCAATAAAGATTCAAATTTTTCAGTATTTAGTGAGACAATCCAAGAGATCTAGTTACTCTTGAGATTAGGAAAGTGAGAGGGAGTCTGGGACAAAGGGAGATTGAATGCCACGCTCCACTGCATGCATGCAATATATAGTCACATCCATTATAAATACAATTTATATGAAAAGTAACATTATTATAAATAGAGATAAATGTAGTATAACTATAATATACAACATCAAGATTCAAATTAATAATTTCTATGCACTTGCTGGGGATGGCCATACATAACAGACACATGGCTCTGCAGTTCTCCAGCCCTCGTGAGTTATGTGCTTATCTATACCTTCTGTGATCAAGTCCCAGCAGTGACCAACACAGCTTTTTAACACTGTGCCAGACAAGAATTGACTGCTGGTTTTGGACACAGACCAGAGTACCCACACTTTCTCCCTTCAGTGCCTCAGGTTGGACTATCACACTGCTTTCATGTGCAGTTACATCTTAGCACAGCCAAGACTTTGAAGCCGATATAAAGAGTGATGCCCACTTATACGGCAGACTTGTAACTTTGAGTGAAATAAACCCTTGAACAGAGATTGAACACAAGTCCTGCGCACTACCTAAATCCTACTCTGAGGCTTACATAAGACTTAAGTAGAATACTGGCCTTGTGGCAGCCTTCTGTACGGGAATGATCATGACCTTCATATGAGTAAATCACAGGGGCATCACGTGTGTAAACCATATCCCAAATTATTTTGCCTCATCATCTTCTCTTTTACATGCACATGTCTGAACAGCCCATTGCTGCTTGGACAGATGCAGTTGGATGGGATGCAGGTGCTTGGACTGGGAAGCTGAGAGCCGTGACTAGGCACACGTTCTGTGGCAGTAGGATGTAGACTGCCTTTCTCCTGGAGAATGACCTCCTGAGACTGATTCTTCACAGCTTAGGCTTTATCCCTGTAAACAATGACTGAGGACAAGTCTTACTGAAAATTTCCTATGGCCTTACTGGAAATTTCAGCCTAAATAAGAAACTCAAGGTCTCAGAGTAAGTCAGTACCAGAAGCCCTAACTTTCTCAGACAGTTCGAATCACTGCTTCTGAAAAAAGAACACTTACAATAAACTTGTTAATTAGAAGAAATAAGAAAGTATTTCTGGCAAGGCACAGTCATCAAATGGACAGCATCAAGAGTGAGCAAAATATTTATAATTCAAAATATCTGGGCTACAGAATTATTTTGTCTTTGAAGCATAAATCCTACATAATACTTTTACTTACATATTTCTATACATATACTTATAATACTTTACATTAATACTAAATAATACTAATACTTTTCTTTGAAGCCCCATACTAAATTTTTTTTAAAATACAAATGTCAGTTTACAACAGCTTCTTATTATCCTGCAATGGTGATGTACTATAAGAATACAAGAAGTATAACCTATTATTAAGTACGTAGAATTAGTATGGTTAAGTATGTAGAAATTTATCATATTGAAAAATATTCAGGTTGAAATCTTTATTCCCCTACTAATAAAATCAGCAGTTTACAAAATTAAATATAATAGCATAAAAACTCCCCTAAAGATATCTGTTCCTCTCTTCCTCCCTGTGAGGATAAAAAAATCACACGCATCAATGTAAAGAGAAAATTTCTATTTTAGCCATGACTAGTACTTTCATGTACACAGATACTTTTCAACTTAACACTTCCTCTCTGATATGCACAGACCATTTGCTGTACAAGGAGTCTTGGAAAAGGATGGTTTGAATCTATCTTTATTTTTCACCATATGTTTTCATTGGAGTTAACAAAGTGCATTAACAAGATGCATAATGCATTAGCTTAAAAGGAATATAATAGTTGGACAAACAAATCCTACTTTTACATAACCAATGTTGCAGCCAGTTGTTTCAAAAATCAAGCCTTCCAACACTAGCGAAAGCTTGACCCATCATGCAGCCCTGTTGAGTCCTGGACCAGTCTTTTGCAGATTCCAGTACCTCTGCATAAAAGGCAGTTTTCTACACTGTCTCCTGTCCCCTGGACACTGCTTCCTTGTGCAGTTCATCTGCCACTCCCACCCACGCTCCCCTTTTGGCTTCTGTGGCCTCAGTTTCTCCTCAATGGGAAGTATTGTGTCATATCCAAGCTCCCACTGACTGCCTCCAACAATGTCCAGAAGCAAATGTCAGAAAAACATGAAGGGAAAGGTACATATGCCTTCCTTCACATAACTGGTATCTAGCTTTCTGTCTTTCCCCTGTTGATCACAGATCATCTGCCATTTAGGCCTAAGCTGAAACTAGAAAATTTCAAGTTACAGCAGGAGTATTAAGGTCATAATGAAATAAAAGGAAATTCCATCGTCATAAACTTCCTATTGAGTTAAAGTGAATAAACTTTAAAGTATTAATGATACTTAGAGAAAAATGTCATACCATACTCCATGCAAGTTTTATATTTTTTCACACGTTTTTTAAGCAGTTATAAATACATTAGAACTTTAAATCAGCATGATAATTTTATACAAAAAATAAGACTCACCTATGGCTCGGTGGTAACATTAGCATTTTAACTAACACATATGTGAGAATATAAGTCTAAATAAACATGCACAGCTTACAAAGTCTTCCCCTGTGCCAAATATGGCCATATGTTTAGGTGCTTTCTATATCCTTATGCTGTCCTCTCCTTTTGACAACCAATAAAAAATATTGGAAATTATTTTCTTATATGCAGGACAGACATTTAAAAGTCAGTACCAAAGAAACTCCTATAAACAAGTAGCTCACACATTTGCAACCTTCCGTGTAGTACTTTCTCATGCATATCACAATAACAGTTTCAAGACACTATCAAATAAAGATGCAAAGGCATTAAGAGAAGGTCAGTCTTGCAGCAAACATTTTAGTTACAATCTTTGAAAGACCTGGGCATGGTAAATTAGATCTAAGCCCACTTCCTGTGGGACCTCCAATATCACTTATAATCTCCCTGTAACTCTGGAGATAATACTACTTCCTTTTCTCACCTTTTATTGACCCATTTTTTCAATAGTAAGAAATCCAGAGTGGGCTGTGACTGTGTTTGCATGCATAGATATACATATAATAAATGTAAAATAGATACATATATATATATTCTAGATAGATAAACTATCTAAACATATGTAGATATGCATCTCTATGTGTGTATATACATACATTTTTATTTATCTATTAAGTATATTATTGAAGATAGAAGGATCTGTGTCAATAGAAACCAACAATTTCTGGGTGATAATGTAACATACAAAGCAAAAAATAACATATCCTGGCATTCTGAAAGGAGTGCCCTTTTCAAATATTCTGCATCTTTTTTGTCTATAGCAAGCAGGTTTGCAAGAGGACTTTGATTATGTTTCTGATATGACTCCATATCAGCTTTTAGAAGAGTTTAACAAATCTCAGATCCCATACTCTCTCCTCTGAATAATGTGAAAAGACAGCCAAAAACACAGTGAACTGCTTTCAAATACAGTACCTGATGTTTGAGGGTTTTGCTTTCATTTGATTTTGGAATTTATCTAAATTGAACCATTGCATATTTTTACTCTTGAAATTATTATAATCAACCAAGTTAGGTAGGTGGGAAAATATTTGTTTATATTCTGCTTTTTAGCTCTCCAGTACTCTCAAAAAAAAAAAAAAAAAAAAAGAAAATTATATCCTCCAAAATGCTGTTGTTCCAAAATATCCCACATAGAAGAAAGCAAACCATTCACTCCCTTCCTACCTGCCACCAAAGCACACAGATAACACCATTTCTGATTGATTGTCGTCTTGATAGAAATATTTAAACTAATTAAAATAATTTCATTTTGAGTGGCAGCCCGCTCTTCAGTGCCATTCCAGGACAAATTTTTCATCTAATTTTACATTTTTGGATCTTAGGAGTTTTATAATTGTGCATCATTCTTTGACTTTCTTTCACAATCAGCCATTTAGACAACTCCTGACAAATGAACTATGGCAGTGCATACAATAAAATTATTGCTGTTCCTCATTGTCATGAACAAATGAAATAAAACTTCTAACAGCGAATCAATGTCTACACTTTTAAGTGAGTATAATTATGGTAGGAAGAAACAGGCAAATCAATATGAAGATTGTGAGTAGAAGCTTTAGGCTTGTCAGTCATTTCTAGTAGCTGTTTACATTTTGCACATTCATAGAATAGTTGGAAGAACAAAATAATTCTGCTTGAAAGCTACAACACCGACCTCACAATTATCATATCAAAAGTACACTTCTATATACAAAAAGTTGAAGTATTCTTAGGGAGAAAAAGAGGCACCACATCTCACCTGTCCTATGCCATGAGAGCTTGGTATAAATAGTGTAGAATTTAAAAGCACTACACAATAAAGATACTGGTGTCTGACAAAACCATTATTTCACTGAGAGGTATGATACTTCCCTCTGAAAGGCAATAAAAAGTAAATTCCACACTGCACTGTACATAAAGAACAGTTAAAATGAAAAATTTGTTGTGCGACATCTCATGTTGTTAACAATATAGGCAGATCAAGATAAGTGAGTGGATTTGGATCATCATGAGAAGACACAAGGCCATATTTGCCAGTCTATTATGTCATGTTTCTTGAATTCATGATCCTAAGAGTGCAATAACTTTTTATGACATGATGGAGAAGTTACATTTTATACATTCTCCAAATACACAGGCAAGATAAATGAATTAAACTCAGCAACCATATTGTATTTTTAAAATTGTATTGAGCAATATAGCAGATGGATAATTCTGAAATGTAAAGCATATAAATTATCAGAAAATTGCAATGTAAAGCAACTTGTGATTGTCAGATGATTTACATCAAATTACCCCCTACTCTTGTGAAACAAAACAGTAGGAAAATATGAATAAAGAAATAATGTTAAAGAGATTCTTGGTTAACTCAGTGGGAAGCACAGCACCAAAACCACATACAACATTTCTAGAATTGATGATTGACTTGAAATTCCATCCTGCTGATCTACAGAGGTAGATATAAAAAAAAAAAATCTCCAAAGAATCATTTTAAGAGAAAATGGTGGTAAAGTTGTTAGAAGGTGCCCTAATTTTATCGAAATTTTAGATTTTTTATTCTTTGACCAATTACTACTTCTTTCGATGTAGTTGCATTTATTTTTAGCCACTAAAAATGTATACAATATTGCACATCCAAACCTATGCTTTAACAATATGCTAATTATACAGTTCAGATGATCTGGAAAGAAATCCATTTTGCACTGATGATATAAGGGAGTGACAGTACAATTTACATTAAGAAATGTTTTCTCATTTTTCTCAAAAATTGGTTTGCACTCAGCCGGAGAAATCTAAATTCGACCGACAGGCATCCCTCGCTGCTTCTCCATGGTTACAAAATAACACGACAATCTGAATGACGAAAAAGATGCACATATGAATGGGTTACAAAAATTCCTCTGGACACAGGTACATGGGCAATCAACGGGTTTTTTTGTATTCTGATTAAACAGACGATTGTTGTATATAACAATATTGCGAAGCAGACATTTCTCAACAACATTACTTTTAACATTTTGAATTGGTTTTTCCAATTTTTCTAAATTAGTCTCCAGTACAGTTGACCAGTCCACATTTCTAACATTACGGTAAGGATTCTAAATGGAGAGGCTAATATAAAGGTTCCCCCTTCTCTCAGGGCTTCCTTCACATACCTTTCTTCACTTCAAGTTTAGCAGTGCAGTAACTGTTCCACACTATGCTTTTGCACACACTTACCTGCCACATTAATACCCAGCTATATGGACAAAGCTGAAAGAGAGAGATCAATTCATTGTGATTTCCTTTTTAATGTTCAAGGGATACAGACGGCATTGACTGGGAGATGGCATAGTAAGAATTCTGCTTCCTGGCACAGTGCCCTTCATCAGCCACAGACATCTAAGTACATGGAACCGGAGGGCTAAAAACAATCTTGATTTATTCAATTGATTCAGAGATATCATGCCAGATATACGTAGCATGAAAAAATCCACACCTATAATTTAGCCTCAGGCAGATACATTTTATTATATTGTGGGTTTGTGGGGAAACATAAAAAATGAACTTCACAAGTTTTTGGGACCATGCAACTTTACAGATAGAGCTGCACCACTGTTAGAATCTAGTCACATTTTAAATAATATTAAAACTGTACCTATGCATAGCAAAGCTAAACTTATAGCACATTGTAATAATCTGCCATATATAAGACCAGTTAATGTTTTCTTAAACACAGAGCCCAAAACAGTCTGGCATCCAGAAATACAGACCCAGAGTTTTTCAAGATTCCCAGCAATAGTGGAGAGAACATCAGAAAAGATATCTACAAGGACGGGTAATTCAAGTAAATGATTACACACTATCACACCACCCTCTTTATTTAGAGCCCAGCTTTCAAATATTTCCATCAGACAAAATCTTGTATTTTTGAACATTTGGTGTATGAGAACATCATCTTCAGGTAACCATTTCCTGACTTCTCTTTGTATTACAAATTTATTTCAAACAGGGAGGAACAGAACTTGAACAACAAATTAAAAACAGTATTATTAGAAGACTTAACCATAACTGTGAAGACACAAGCAAGCAAGCCTGAGGATAAAATAAATCCACCATAAAATAATTCCAAAAAATAAAGATGAGGTTTATCTGAAACCTATGAAAACAAATATCAATATTTTAACTGATCTCAGCAGGTTTCAGCTAGGCCTTGCCTATCCAACGTGATGGTTCAGTGTAATTTTGTAGTGTTTCCAAAGAATGCTCACCCCATTTTAGCAGTTCATGGATTTCCACAGAAAACTGAAGTGCCTCAAATGACTCTCTGAAGTTACTTCCTTCTACGCACAAACATGTTTTCAAAGACAATTTCGAATATGCAAAAGCAACTTTTACAGTTACTGTTCTTTTAAAAAAAGAAAGCCATGACAAATGTGCAACTCTGTAGTGATTTTCTCTGGAATATGTTAGGGTGATAAATTGTGGACTCTGGTAAAAAAATACATAGAGAAAATGAATAGCAATTTAAAACAAACTTAAAATTCACTACACTAGATGATCCCAACCTTACAAAAAATAAAATTTTCAAAATTATATTTTGCTTTTCAGATCACTGAGATGATTTCATAACTATAAAATGTTTATCCAAACTAAGAGTCTATTGTAGCTTTTTAAATAAAAGTTTCTTTCGAAAAGTGCTTGTGGTTTTTCAGAAAAAGTAATTGATTTATTTTTATTTTTTTTTCTCTAGGAGTTCAGGACTCCAAAAGCTTAACAGCTACTGACATCTTAACAGCTCTTTCATTCTTACTCCATTCCACAAAACCTGAAAGCCATCCTCTAGAAACTGAATTTGATCAGTATTTCAACCTAAACACTTCACTGTTTCAGGCTTCATAGGCAGAAATATAGTATGATAAATTAGGCTTAGTATATTATGTCTCTGCTCATTTTCCTGGTACTTTTTGCTTGAAGCTAAGAGAAGTCATAATCTGACAGTTGCCCTTTTAATGATACAAAAACATGTACAATGAATAACGAGAATAACTTTTCATAGTTGTCTCCGTCTTCTTGTTCCACTTTTGTTCCCTTTGTGTTTACAGGACAGAACTGTAAAATGTTTGCCAAAGTTGAAGGGACAGTTTAAAAAAGTCTCCATTTAAAAAGGAGTGCAATGTTGAAGGCAATGGCAATTCTAGAGGCAGCACAAACATCTGAAGTGCTGCTGTCACAGGGATTGTCTTGTGATTCAGGTGCGTGACATCACATACCTGAGAGCCTGCAGTGCCTGCTTTTGCAGGCATGGCTCTTGTCTTGCACTAGTTCTGTGAAATAAGAAGGGAAAACGATGAATTCTTATCCGTAAGGAGGCCACATTCCCTGCATTCAACACCAAAATGCTGACACTGTACTGAGACATATAGAGAAATAATTACCTGATTCAAGCACGGGCTGGGAAGGAACATTTTATGCTGGGTCACAAACTGGTTGGAAGGGCGAGCTCAGAGGGTGGTGGTGAATGGTGCAACATCAGACTGGCGGCCAGTCACCAGTGGAGTCCCACAGGGGTCAGTGTTGGGCCCAGTACTGTTCAACATCTTTATCGATGACATGGACGAGGGAATTCAATCTATCATCAGCAAGTTTGCAGATGATACTAAGCTGGGGGCAAATGTTGAACTGCCGGAGGGTAGGAAGGCCCTCCAGAGGGACCTTGACAGACTGGAGAGATGGGCAGGCTCCAACAGTATGAGGTTTAATAAGACTAAGTGCCGGGTTCTTCACTTCGGCCATAACAACCCCATGCACCGCTACCGGCTGGGGGAGGAGTGGCTCGAGACTAGTGAAGTGGAGAGAGACTTAGGTGTACTGATTGATAGGAAACTCAATATGAGCCAGCAGTGTGCCCAGGTGGCTAAGAAGGCCAATGGCATCCTGGCCTGCATCAGGAACAGTGTGGTCAGTCGGTCCAGGGAGGTTGTCCTTCCCCTGTACACAGCGCTGGTCAGACCTCATCTTGAGTACTGTGTGCAGTTCTGGGCTCCCCAGTTTAAGAGGGATGTTGAGCTGCTTGAGAGGGTCCAGAGAAGGGCAACGAGGATGGTGAAGGGACTGGAGGGCAGGCCCTATGAGGAGCGACTACAGGAACTGGGACTGTTCAGTCTGGAGAAGAGGAGGCTCAGAGGTGACCTCATTGCTGTTTACAGCTACCTGCGGGGAGGTTGCAGCCAGATGGGTGTAGACCTCTTCCTCCAGGCTGACGACACCAGAACGAGAGGGCACAGCCTCAAGCTACGCCAGGGGAGGTTTAACCTTAACGTTAGGAAGCGGTTTTTCACGGAGAGAGTAATTGCATATTGGAATGGGCTGCCCAGAGAGGTGGTGGAGTCGCCATCCCTGGAAGTGTTTAAGAGAAGACTGGACGAGGAACTTAGTGACATGGTCTAGCTGGGGGGTGTAGGGCTGGATGATCCTGGGCCCCTTCCGGCTCGGAGCGGCCTGCCAGACTGTGAGGCATCTAGGTTGGTATTACGCTCTTGGTCACTGTACGGGCATTAGATGGTGAGTTGGACTAGATGATCCTTGTGGGTCCCTTCCAGCTCATAATTTTCTGTGATTCTGTGATTCTGTGATGTTGTCCAGTTCCAGAAAGGCAGGCTGCAGTTGCTGTGGTTTTTCTACCTAATGTATCTCCTTTTAGTATTTCTGATGCACTACTGGAAGCCCCCAATTTTACTTGCTCCATCAAGTAAAATTCCCATTTGGCCTTTTTATCTCATGACTGTGGGATTCTGCACAATTAATAATATAAAATATCTCTCACCTACAAATGATTTGCAATAATATAATCAATAATGTATTTCCTGTGGTCCACTTTACCATGCAAGAAAGTACCATTCAATGTGTGGACATATTTTAAAAGAAGAAATTACAACAAATTCCAGTCATTATAACTATTTTATTATTGCTTTCTCTCCTTGTAAACATATGTTTGCACTCCCTGCAGTTACACCAAGAAAAGACCATTCAGGAATTCATTTATTCTCTTACCTAAAGGCATTGGTAATAACAGAACATTTTCCAAGGTTCTGCCCAAGGGCTCTGGGTTTAAACTGCTGTGTCGGCCTTTGCTTACCAAAGGAGAAACGTTGCCACCAATTATTTTATCTTACCCACCCTGCATGACTTTTATACATAATGACATTTTTGGGGTTTTAAATCTCTTTGCTAAAGGCGCTAAATGCAGATGTGTGCTGGTCTTGAGACTTGTAACTAGTAGAAGGGAGTACATAGGCTGGCTAAATGAATGCTGGTCAAAGGACTCAGTCAAATTCCTCTGAATTCATGATTTAAAGCACACTAATGGTCAGCTAACTGAAGTTAAATATATGAAACTTGGTAACCCACAATAACATGCTCACATATCCAAAACCTAAGCCATGATTTTTCCATAATAAATGATTTTTGTTCTCCTGTGCTGCACATATTAGTTAGAGAAAATAATTATGCTATTAATTAGCTAATCTACTTGAAAAACAATTGACAGAATATGGGCTAGAAATGAGGAGAAAAGAAGGGTTACACGGGCTATTTACTCCTGTCCCAGTTTCATATTTCATATTACATATAAAGGAAAGCATAGGGGAAAAAAAACCGAACTAGCAACTTACTGAGGGTTCCAGTAAATTCCCCCTTCCTTCCCTGGGAGCATGTATGCAAACAGGCAATGCAGGAGTATCTCTATTTCACAGAATCACAGAACCACAGAATCAGTAAGGTTGGAAAAGACCATAGAGGTCATCAAGTACAACCTATCACCTATTACTTAACCTAGCCAAACTTGTTACCTCACCTGCTGCCATCCTGCTACCAACACACCATCCTACCTATAACACACTACCCTAATATCTAGGTCATGCCACCAAGTACATCATCCAGCCTTTTCTTAAACACTTCTAGGGATGGTGACTCCACCACCGCCTTGGGCAGCCCATTCCAGTGAAAGATCACCCTACCCTCTCTGTGAAAAAGTTCCTTCTAATGTCCAGTCTAAATCTCCCCTGATGCAGTTTAAGACTGTGTCCTCTCGTCCTATCACTTGTAGCCAGAGAGAAGAGACCAACCCCCGCCTGGCTACAACTCCCTTTCAGGTAGTTGTAGAGAGCGATAAGGTCTCCCCGCAGCCTCCTCTTCTCCAGACTGAACAACCCCAGCTC
>WEKX01016493.1:95140-110246 GCA_013390025.1 Pitta sordida | reverse complement strand
AAGCCTCCAGCTTCATCAGGAGTTTATTATGGGAGACAGGGTCAAAGGCTTTACTAAAATCCAGGTACACCACACCAACAGCTCTTCCCTCATCAACCAGGCGGGTCACCTGATCATAGAAGGAAATGAGATTGGTCAGGCAGGACCTTCCTTTCCTGAAGCCATGCTGACTAGGTCTGATCTCCTTACCCTCCTGGAGGTGCAACATAGTTTTCCTTCAGTGATCCCTTATCTTTTTACCTTATCTGATGTTATTTGTTCTATTAACCTAACATACCTCTTGTTATCACACCTCCTCATTGCTACAAGGATAAAAGTTTTCTTTACACAATAAACCAAAAAGTTCATTCCCACACAGAGCATCAATCCTTTTTTACAAGGGTCTTTCAGTTTTCTTCTTTCTTCTCATTCCTCTTTAGTCTCACATCCTGGCAACACCCAACTTGCTTGTTAGTAGTACTTTACAGTGTATTAACTGTAGTTTAGAGACTACCATATATATACAGCAGCAGATCATATTTTGACTGTCTAGCATCATTTATGTCCAAGCATTTAAACTGAATGCACATAGAGAATAAAATTTTGTGCACCACTTTATCGCTATTCGATTAAAATCTAACGATTCTATATCTAAATAATCTATATTTATTAATTTTCTGTGTCTGTTAATATTCACTCATGAATTATATAATGCTCTCACGGAAAAAAAAAATCCTGGCAAGATTTGTCATCTTCCTTCCTTTCATCTCTTCAACATTAAACTGTTGTTAGTATATCTGTAGCCATTGTAGACTCTTTATAGACTTGAAAAAAATAATAAAAATTTAAGCCCTAAACCAAATATTTTTTGTAAAACACATCAAAGAAGCTATTGAAAGCCTTGCCACAAAAAGCCAGAAGTGTTTTTTATAAAGAGCTCATGTTTTACATACTCTTAGGACAAATTCTGCCTTCAAGCTGCCATTTTGTGTTGAACCTCCAAACAAATGAGAAAGCTCCATAGCTTTTAAAAGACTTCCATAATGCTTCCTCCAGCTCCCGTTGCCAAATGGTTATTGTTCCCAGCTATCCTGCTAAGAATATGTGGTAGACTGAGCAAATCCAGGTAAGACTGTTCCGTAGATTAGCCTTTTTTTGAGTCTCAACCACATGAAATAAATAACATGACCAAACCCAATTAAGCAATGTGCTGAACAATCTGCGTCTACTCTATGTAGGCATACCTGTACATGCAAAGGTGCAAAAGTACCTCTCGCCTCTTGGTGACATTTCGTTTGTTTGGTTTTTTTTCTCAATCATCTATGCACTTGGTGTGCTAAGCCAAAATGATTCCAATATCCTGTCTATGTATTACAATCTAGGTTGTCTGCCAAAGCCTCAAACTATATTTAAAGCCATGAGTTGTCACAAGTGTGACAGTTTCTTAGATTTAGTCCCTGTTTCAATTCTGGAAATTGGAATCAAAGATCCTCAAGAAACTGCTGTTTAATCAGCACAGGTACATTGGTGAGAATACAAGACTGCTACACCTACCTCAGTCTCTTAATTTTGATGCTAAGACTTTCCCATTTTACAATACACCTTCAGAAAACACAACTTCTTTTGCATTTCAGACTCATATTTTTACTATTCAAGAATGTGATTATTTTGGATTCCTGCCTCATCTGGCTGCACCTCAGACTACCTAGCCCAGAGGTGACAATCAAATTTTGTAACTGTAGTATTTAAGTTACTTCGCCCAATTTGCAGTAGGTTTAAATTAATGCAATTAATACCAATAACTTTTTCTTAAATGATTGATATTCAAGTAAAAAATTACTTGCTGATTTTTGTCTCATATCTTAGCACTGTAGGTAAACCAGTAGAGTTAGGGCCAGCCTCTTGTCTTCATGCATAATTTTTCTTTAACTTAGCATCATGACAAGTGTCCGAAATTCCCATCTGATCTCAGTATACAGTNTGGTGAGTTGGACTAGATGATCCTTGTGGGTCCCTTCCAACTCATAATATTCTGTGTGATTCTGTGTGTGTGTGATCAGTTAATATTTAAACCAAACATTTATTGATTAATATGTGAAAACATTGCACCACTGACCCTAGAACTGTGAAATGAAGACTGTGCAAAGGGATGGGGTATTTCTTGGATATTCCGAGTTGAAAGGGACCCACAAGTATCATTGAGTCCAACTCCCAAGTAACTCCCACACAGGGATAAAACCCCCAACCCCAGAGCCATGGGCACCACCCTCCATCCATCCAAGCCTTCCATTATCTAGACCATGTCACTGAGTTCCTCATCCAGTCTTTTCTTAAACTCCTCCAGGGATGGTGACTCCACCACCTTCCTGGGCAGACCATTTTCACCAACTACTCCAAAGAAAATAAAAACTCAGTTACTGCATAATCTCACAGTTTCAACTAATAAAAACGTAGCATTTTGAACCAAGACTTTTTCTTGAGTTCAACTGTTAATAAAAGCTTTTATGAAAATATCATTTATATTTTCTCAAATGTAACAGATGGTTGTGTCTTCTTTGAGAAACATGGAAATGCCATCAGAAATAGTCTACCCATAAGCTTGTGTTTCAAAATATTATAGACAATGTATCTTCTGATAGATTACCACGCAATTATGAAAGAGAAGTATGTAACGTCAAATGAGCTTTCACTTATTCCCAATTATTTTACACCCATTCATCATACATATCATAAAACATTGCTATCTATCCCTGTACTACTTCACTTTTAGTTTCTCCCGAAGTATGATCCAGTCCGTAGTAAACACTTCTCTGAATTATAGGAAAAGTCGCAATTTGTTGAAACTGAACATTTGCATGCCAAACACAGGACACAGTTATACATATAATAGGGATTTTATCCACATTGTCATTTTGTATTGGGGCAGTTGTACATATTTAATCTGTGGGGTTTTTACTTAGTAGTAGATGTCTGTTATTGAAGTAGGCAGCCCTGAGTCCTGCAGGGAATGTCACAAAGCCTCTAGATGTCTCTAGAGATTAATTCTGAGAACATTATGACTCTGAGCAGGGTCCATTCTAAGGAGTCAATCATTATAGTAGCATTATAGCTATTATTCACTATTTGCTCTGTTGGAAGAAACAAAGTATCTTTGTGCCTGCAGTTTTGACTTGGGGCTACACTGCACGTGCACATGAAGCTGTTAGTTTCTCTCAGATATGTTTCTATCTTGAGATTTGCAACTGCATTTTAGCAATAGTATTTACTCTTGTTAACATCTCAGTTACTTAAGGCAATATGCTGTAGTTCTACAATATTCTTTGATATATCCATAGTATAAATTGATACAAGCAAAATATTGGGTGAAAGCTACACAACTGAACTTCCATTACAGAAATCTGTTTCACAAAGCTGCATATCCCACTACTGATTTTTAGTATCATTATACTAAAAACTATCAAAATGTAAATGGACATACACTCTATTTTATACACTTTATTTTATAATGTTTGCCATTACAGTCATGGAAACAGAACAGTCCCCTAAGATAATAGTTTCCCATAATTTTGTAAGTGATTGTACACCAACTTCTGCAGATAAAATACAGTCTATTACATGTTATAGTCCATTACTCTGGACTATAACATGGACTATAATGGACAAAGGCATAACTTATCCAAATCCCACAGGTTTCACTTCCCATTTTGTTCAGCTGGATTTGAGCAGACATTTAGGTGACAGCCCCTAAAAGCACACCTGCATTTGTCCAGCCATTCCTATCTGAGGGAGTGAAATGGTACCCTTACAAAGCATGGAAACATTACGTTTGAGAGCCATACTTCAGGCACATGGCCCAAAAAAACTTAAAGGGACATTTCCCTGAGAAGAACACACAGACCTGCACTTTTGTAAACTAGAAATGCTACATAAATATATTTGTTTGCAGGAACAAAAAAATGCCATCTCTTGTCTCAAACAGTAATCTGTACTAACTGGAAATAAGCTATCACTAAAGAAAAGTGCAACTGTTTTCAGTGCTTTTGGTCTCCAGCAATTAGTCAGCTCGATTTGTGTTTTGTTCCATTAAAAACACATCATCAAGAACAAATGTGATCAGTGTAAAAAGACATGAGAACAGAAAAGGTTGTGCTGCCTTTGGCCAAGATAGAAAAAGAGCTTGCATAGCATTGTATAGTAGTCACTAGCTATTGTATAAATTCCTTAAAAGCAAATTTAATTCATTGTAAAAATAGTGATTTGAGCAACGTTGATGCTTCTCCTGAAGTATAAGCAAGGAGAAAAGAAGAAATAAAAGATACTTTTTGATGAGACGTTGTGTAGTCTCCAAAACCGAGTAGTTGTAGTTGCTGCTGCAGTGGAGGAATGTGATAGGAAATTTTACAGTTGAAGGAGAAATGTCACAGTATTTTGATAAGAGAGCGATGAACTTTTTTTCCCTTGTGCCATTATCAATGCGAAGTGAACAAAATACATCATTTATAACCCACTGCTCTACCATTATCTCCTGGTGAGACACTTGTTTTAAAACACACAAGGACCTTTTTTCTCTAAGACTAAAGCTCTCTGTGAGGCTCAGTCTTCCTTTATAACCATGAAAGAAAGTTGACACTTGTGTGGGCCAAAGTTTCCAGGCAACCACACAAGGGCACTTATACACCCTCCAGGTCACCCCTCATTCTGAAGTACAGAGGAAGCATATGAACAGTCTATGTCCCTTTGATCACAGATACCATCTAAAACCGATGTGGAGAGAAAATCCTGCACTTTGGAAGAAAGGCACTACAGTCTCCTCAAAGCTTTTCCTTGCCTAATATACACGGAAAGTAAGGGTTAGCATGGTAGCACAGAACTGCTAAAATATTTTCCCTTACTACTATCTACAAAGTGCCACTGACTTTCTCCTTATGTTTAGTACTCTTGCCCATGTATTCTTGCTCCCTGGTTTTGGTTTGCTTTTGGTTTTGGCTGGGGCTTTTGTTTATTTTGTTTTGGGGTTTTTTTGTTTGTTTTTAATTATTAACCTCCAACACAACAGCTCAGTTGTGTTGTGCAAACCTACACTCACGTATGTCATGTGTATGAGAACCAAAGCAGCCTACTAGAGAGCATTCAGTAGAGCCAACTTCAAGTAATATTTACAGACATAGACAAAATTCCACAACATTTACAATATATCAGATCCAAAATGTACACAGAAAATCAAAATTGTATCCTTTTATTTTATGTTGAATGAGAAAATATTTATAGTCAAAGTCTGGCGCTAATTAGTATAACCATTGCCTGTTTAGTAGAACTGTTTGTTCTAGTAGAATTAAATGTGCATGGCATTAAGTTACCATATCACAAGTTAACAGGGAAGATATTATGATACAATGTTCTGAAGATTCCTTCATTAGTACTCTTATATTTTATTTGTCCTGTAGTATAAAAGTCAGATTCAGACATAAGCAGTCAATTTATCTCACGAAAACAAATAAAAAGCTTGTTTCTAGAAAAGGCAGATGAATTTACTGGAGCTCTCAAGAGTACCCTGCTACTCCTATATAAAATGTGCTTAACAGCTCAAATGGTTTCTTTTGACTGTTAATCTATTTGCTGAGTCAATGAGGGAAAAAACATTATGTGAACAATAAGGAGAACTCTAAAAGGAAAATAAAAGGAAAAGTTATTCATTTGCACTGAAAAGTACCACTTCTCCTTCTAAGAAAAATTAAGAAAATCCTGAGACAAACCTAATTATAGCAGCACTGACTGCTTCAAGATAATTTCTAGATGCACCAACACACTTTACTTATGTAAATACTTACCAAAATACTGAAGCAGATAGCAGAACCTGAATTGTCACTTTAAGTTTCAGTTGAATGTGTAAAAAATAAGAAGAAAAGCTATATATTTTTGAATTATTTAACAAAATTTTCACCTGGAGACAAGTTGTCACAACAAACCCACTATGTAAAAACACAAATAAAAATAAAATAAAACACTTATTCTTATTTTCTTGTTTCTTATTATTTTCTACTTAAATTAAGAGGGACAGTAATCGCTCTTCATTTTTTTGCTGATTTTCTCATATTTTGGGAAATTTCAAAAACTACTGAGATAAAATTCCAACCAAATCATCGCCTGATAATGAACACGAAACCTCAGATCATAATTAAATTATAAAACTTAAGAAATAAATTAGAAAGAGGAATAAGTTTTTATGTATAAACATTTTTCCCCATTGCACAAAAAAAAGAAAGAATTAATGTTAAATGTAAGACATTTGAAAAACACTGCCAGACTCATTCAGGTGGATAGATGCTTGCAGCAAGAAGGAATATTTGGAAGTTAAGCCATTCAAGACTCAGAATGGACTTAGCAATATATTCTTTTGCAGCTTTACTATAAGACCTATGATTTAATTGCCACACTCCAAAGCTGGTGGGCAGGTCACTCTATTACCCAGCTATTATATTTAACTTTAGTGAAGAGGGGTTGGTCTAAGACCAACAGAGTCTCTCAAAACAGGATGATAAGTTAATTTTACAGTTATCACAAAATAACGTATTATATTGGGTGGTAGTGACATGATAACTCCACTGGAAACAATGGTAATTACATAGTAAATCGTGTCAGTGATACTGCATTATCTCCTAACTGTTCAATTAACTCGTGTCACCACTGCATACTATGTTTAGAAAGTTGCTGATGCAATATTTCCGTATCATAATTGCAAAGATAGTTGAAGAAGATAGCATCCTATAATTTTAGAAATTTTTTAATATTACTTGGTGAAACTATTTCTGTTATGAAAAACAAACAAACACTGAGGTGAAAAATGAGCCCTAGAAACTTGGATGATACCACCAGGTTGGCAAGAGTATCATCAAAGAAATTATTTTTTCTTCTTTTATGCAGGAAAGGAGACATTATTTAATAAATTTAATTCCAATTGCTATTTATCTACCTAAACAAAGAGCCCTTAGCCATCATTAAAAAAATTATTAATTTAATCCCTGAATTATAAAATAGCACTAATATGGACAAAAACACAGAGCTTTTCTCTAACCTCAAAATGCATCAGTTTCACCATTCTCATTTTCACTCACACAAATCAAAAGTCCAGTGAGGTGAAAGAAATTACTCAGACATAAAATGGAACAAAATGATGCCAGGAAACACACACAGCTATTTGTTTTGTTATTGCCTTTTAATATTCAAGACTGCAGGAAAGGATTGTTTCCTTTGAATGGTGTCATGTTCTGTTTGTCCATACACCATTGCTTTGCAGTTCAACAAGTTTATTCTTAAGCACTACATTTGTGAGCACAGAATTAAATCATCAGCTGGTACTAATCAGTTATAGTCAGATCAAAGCCAAGGTAGATAGAAGGTGTTATGCTGATTTACACTATCTTAAAATCTTGCTCTGCAATATTCCTTTCTGGGAAAGAAAGAGCCAGTATCTGTGAGTCAATCCCTAAATGCCAGCAAAGTTTTAAAAGTCTCTCCGTGAAAAGAATGCTTTGGGTCACAGCCACCTAAGAGACAAGAAAATTTTTGAAAATGTCTCAGAGTATGTTCATCAGAATCAGAGAATCACAGAATATTCTGAGTTGGAAGGGACACACAAGGATCGTCAAGTCCAACTCCGAAGTGAATGCCCATACACGGATCAAGCCCACAACCCCGGCGCCATCTGTGGCACTTAAAACTTTAGACTTCAGAGAAACATTTAACTGCAAAAGAAATACTCCTGAAGCACAAAGTTGCTTTTGTCATATTTTTCAATCTTCCTTTGTGATAATGCTATTTCATACAGCTTGTTTGGATTTAGAGCACCTCCTTCAAGGCCAGCTCCACCTTCTTTTTCATCTCTGCTCATACTAGTTTTGTAATTTTAAAAGCATAAAGGAATCCTCATGATTTTATCACGAGTCATTCCCAGCAAATTAATACACATATTTTCAATTCGTTATGAGAGGTGTGTAAAACTATAGAGATCTAAATCACAACAGAAGTAAAATTAATTCTAACACACAAACTCTACAGTAATTCACAAATACCAGAAAGATGAAAGCTATCAGACCATATCCTAGACTTGTACTTCACTGTTGTAAGAATTTACTGCATAACTGCCATCTATAGTGGTTAACCTGTGTTGCAGAGGCACAACATGCAGTTCAAGCAGTGCTTCTACTCCCCCTTCCCAGGAGCTGTCCTTCTCCCTGAGATTGGGATGCTACTCATCTCCTCTGTCTGTCCAACTGCTTCTTTTGAAGTTATAGGTGTCACATTGGAAACTAAATGATGGGCAAATAGAGAAATAAAATCCACAAAGTTGAAAATTAGCCCAGACATATTCCAAACTAGGAATATGAATAAGGTATTGCAAAAATTCTTCAAAACTTAGTCACTCCTGTTCTAATTAAGCATTTGAATTGATGCCATCTCCGGTCTTGATGCCATCAATCAGGTCACAGAATGAGAGTACAAAGGAAGAATCAAGGGTAAACACATCAGAGAAAAGCAAAACAAAAAATTTCCCCCCAAATTATAAATAATTCAGTAGATTACACTAAAAAACGCCACAAAACCGTGCACATTTAAAAGGAAAAAAAAGGCAAGAAGGAAAAGAGAAACCAGCTGCATTTTCAATTTCTAACAGGAAAACAGTAAAACAGTGCAGTAGGAGGAAATTTGTTTGACCTCTTGGGGGCTCAGGAGGTTCTACTATTTATACTACTCATATTTCTTGATTAGGCAAAAATCTTCTGATTTTTGAGACACTTGAGACAAACATGAGTTCAACTTTCTGAAAGTGATCTGAATTATAGAACAACAGATCAAACAATCCTGATGTAGTACACTATGTCATCAACTTCTGCCAACTAGAGAGTATGACAATAGCAAAGGTGAAGGGTGAAGGTTCTTTTGGTTTGGTTTTTGGGTTGCCTTTTTTTTTTTTTTTTGCTTTACTATCTTCCACAGAACTTTTGAGAAATAAGACATTTCTTTTGAATCTGATACCCGTTATCAATTTGGACAGAGAGCGTCTGAACCAGTATTATCTGCAAATGATTTATGAGGGCAGGTATTTCTCTACCTGAACGTTTTAGTGAAACCATAAATATAAGTGGAGACAGAGAGTCAAAGAAAAAGCCTTGAAAAATATTCTATATGGGAGGTTAACTCCATCTGATGAAAGTTTTAATTCACCACTTATGTGTTTTTAAAGAATTTTCCTGTTAGCCAAATCGATCCCTCTTTCTTCCTGATATTTTCAACACAATTACTATAAATACTTGCATAATAAAATCTACTGAACTAAGCCAATTTATCAGTTGTCTTTCCATTGACATTAACGAAGAATAAAGTACATTCATTATAACACCGTAAAAGAAGAGTTCTGAGTTGTTCATGAAGAATATCCTCAATAATCCTTAAAGAGCAGTATTTCCTTTTCTATTGCGTAGCTTCCAACATATTGAGTGTTAATAAGCTATTTACCTTTGGGAGTCATCTATTTCCCCCTCTAAAATAGTGTCAGTAATTCCTTCTCCTAAAGGGAGAAGGGTGGTTCTTTACAACATGGAGTACCTGTCTCAGGGTGGAGTAGGTATACTCAGTTCCTTCGGACTTCACTTACAGAGTCAGTTTGTTCAGACCTTGAGATTACAGTGAAAGCATCATGCAGCAGTACCAGTAGAAAAATACAAAACCAGTTAAATTACTATTTTGATTTATATTACATTATTATCCATTTCCAACATAGTCTGTTTTATGTAAAAGATTGCAACAAACAAACAAAAAAAAAAAAAGAAAAAAGGAAATAAAGCCTATTTTCCATAGAATTGATTTTAATTGTTAATTTAATTTTCTAGATGAAATTCACATTTTTCTGAGCTTCATTTTTTCCCTTTTCTTATTTCTGTTTATTACAGTGAATCCTCTCTGTATCGCGACTTCTTCACGACCTCGCGCATTTGCGATGTGAATTTATCGCAGTTTTGATTCCACCATTTGCGAAATTTTACGGCTCGTGCGTGCTCAGTGACGCTGCTCCACTGAGGGGCGGTGCTGGAGCTCCCCGTGAGGCGGCGCTGGCCTGGCCCAACGGGGAGAGCCAGGAGTCACGCTGTCCTGTTACTCTGAGCGCATGTTACTGTTTCCATGGCTACAGGCGGGGAAAGACAGTGCCCCGCATGGCGCGGGACTGCAGCTGAACCGTCTGGCGCGGCCCTGCTCTGGCAGCTCGCGCCGGGCCAGGCCAGGAAGAGGGAGCAGCGGCGTGGCACAGCCTGGAGAGGCCGACAGATTCTCAGGGTGGCAGGGGTCTCCGGAGTCAGAGGGGGCTCAGAAACGGTTCACTTTCCTTCCCCGTGCTCAGAGAGTCCGAGGAGCGAAGCAAAAAAGTGCCCCGAAGCCCTGTGGAGTTCCGGGGGGTGGGGCAATGGGCATGGCCTGCATGCATATTAACGACCTGCAGTTCTTTGCGAGGTTGGGCTTTCGCGAGGACTGTCACCTGTCCCTTTCCTCGCGATGGAGGAGGTATAACTGTATTTCTATCATTTCATTTCACAATTATTAATAGTTGGATTAAAAATATGTTTCTATAAATTGAAATAGGATCTTTTATAGTACTGTAAATGTGCTCAAAGAAAATGTTAGGGAAAAGCATGTACCTACTAAAATTCAACTATTAAAATAGAAAGTTACATGCATGTGTTTCGATACACTGCCTTCACTAGAACATTTAGATACTTATTTAACACTCAACTAGAATGCACACGTGCTGGATTATATCCTGTATTTCGAGTTCTAACAATGTATGTATTTACCATGTTTTCTACCAGAAGTTATCAAAATGTTGGAAACATACAAGTAAACCAAGTAACACATCTTTCTAATACCTATATCGAGGTAATCCTAGTTTCACAGTTAATAAAAACAATATATAAAACTTAATTGAAAGTCTTTCAGTTTTGTGCAGCTCAGGTTGGATTTGACTTTAAAACTTGATTTCTAACCTGTTTCTAATCTACCAGTGAAGCCTTTTACCTGTAAAAACCATGTCTTAGACATTCAAAATAGGAAAATGGAAAATCAGGGTCAAATTTTAGGCATCAAGGAGCTGGCCAGTGACACAGAGAAAATAACTCAGTATTCTAATTTTTTGCGTCTCAAAATCCATCTATTTTTATACCATCCATTTTGAAAACTCAAGAGGACAGAGAGTTTTGTTTGCTTTGTAAAACACAAAATGTATAGCTAACACGTTTGTGATTTCTTTGCTTGTATATTAAGTATTAAACTTAGGTATGATAACACAAGAAATATAATATTGCCCAAGAAATCCAAGGAAACAACTTTCACCATTATGAAAAACCAATGAAGAAGACATGCAAGATCTAACTCAGATTTCCTTTGTCATATTTATTGCGTAAGGGAACATACATGGAAGCCACTCTATTGGATGTAGAGGAGCTCATGAAAGGCAAGCCTTTCACATCCTTTTTCAGCTCATTGCCAAATGGTGTGTTCATCTTAGAGACTAAATCCTTCCTGTCAAAATATGAAGTGTTCAGTTAGGGCTTGTAATCCAGCACAGGGAGGAGGAGGGAGAAATTAAATGGCCAAGAACTTCTGCAATAAGAGTGTAAAGGAAAGAGAAGGCTGCCACTTCAGCGAGCTGCACAGAAATACTAGAACATCCTCCAAACAGCAATACTGAAAGAATGTGATGAAGAAAATGCTATATTTTTTTAATGTATGGCTATGCCATAACATAAATACAGAAAATAAAACCCATGAATTGCCAGAAGAAAATATTCTCTGTATATGGCTACAAATAACCATATTTCCAGTTGATGGGTTTTGCATGACCCTATAAAACAGATACTATGATACACAGGATTTTAGCAATATAGTTACTAGAGTGAACAAGAAAACCATTTTCCATTAAATTACTGCCTCCTTCTCCCTAAAAAGTATCTGACTAGAGCAGAGATAATGTAAAGTTCAGCTATCAAAAATGGCTTCATTAAGAACATTAATGAAGCACATGGGAGCCATTTATTGACTCCCCAACTATTAAGACATAGCATTATTACTGCTTTAATAGTATTTCCATTTTCGTTTAGGAAATAACTAATCAAGGGATCAATGTACCAAAGACTTTATTTTCTCTCCCATGGGTCACTGAAAGTACATTTTTTAAAATGCAAAAAACGTAAAGGCAATTCCCCCCAGTGCCATATCACATAAGCAATTTAAAGAAATAACAAGGAATGCTAAAGGTCAATGGCTCCTGATCTAAGCCATGTTATAAAACAAATGAAAATTGTTCGTGGTAATTCTACCTTTCTGGTGGAAGTAAAAGATCGCTTTCACATCAAAGAGGCTTACCTCCAAAGTATGCAAAGCACCTCCACCCTGACCTGCTGTCAACCTGTGAGACATTTCTATTTCTCAGCCTCACTTAGAATGCAAACTACTGTTTTCCTGGTAGTTCTCACAGTTCCACTTCCTTTGAGGTACAGATGTGTAGCCAAAGAACCCAATCAGATAACACCCATTTACATATTTATAAAGTCTCCTGTAAAATCTCGTATCAATTGTTGCCACTATATATAACCCTTTCAAAGTATCTTGTGGGCACAAGCGCTCCACTGCACTGCTCCGTTCAGGAGTCCAGATATATCGTATAATGTGATTTCAATGTAAATGTGGCCCATCACACAATCATACCACTTCACAAACTCTTTTCTGCTGGGGTAGCTTAAATCTAAACACACTCAAGCAGCTTGCTGCACTGGAGCAAGATTTTCTCCATATAAAAAAAGTCAAAACCCCCAACACAACAATGCCAAGGAAAAAAAAATCTGAACATTTTCTGCAGAAAGATGGGCCGTCTCCAAATCCTTGTGCCCTATCAGACAAATTAAAGTAAATCAAGCATGAAATGAAGCAGAAGAGCCCCGAGATAAGGCTCCTTTAAGTCGTTTACAGATTAGGATAGAGAGAGGTGCATCTGGTCTCTGGCAGTGAAGGAGGCCAGTTTCTCATCTCACAATAGCAGCCTGTGTATAGGATTACCTTACCTTGTCACTGACAAGGGAAAAAGCGCCTGCAAAATGTCTCTAACTAACTTCCTAATGTTCCCAGCTAAGTTCTCTTATTAAAGTATTAACTGTTACAATGATAGAAATAAATTTTGATAAAACAAAATAAAAACAGACACTAGTCTGATTTATGAGCTGGTCAGACACTGATAAACTGAAGGCTGTGCTACCAGCAGATGAGCCTCTACGCTTATCAGTCAGGATTTCACTGCTAGAGACAGCAGATAACTTCCCAACTGGAATTAGTGATTCGGTGAACTATATGTTACTGGTCAGACTGGTGCTCTAACAGCACTTAAAAAGGCCTCGTGCTATCCGATGGGATTTTGTCTGGCATATAGTTAGACGTTTCCCTGCTGGAAGTGATGGCTGAGCTCAGAGGTCTGCACAGCTCATGGGTAAATTGGTTCTCCTGTGGTGGCAAACCAGCCTTGCTCCTCTTATCAGCTTCTACAAATTGCAGGCCTGCCTTCCTTACTTACTTACTTTGGGAGACGTGTATCTCCTGCAGTGCCATCATCCGCGTCTGCTTCTCCCCCATGGCCCAACTAGGGTTCCCATGGGTGACTGGCTCCCACTATACCCGTGCCACCTCAGGGGCTTGAGCTGCCCAGCGGTGCCCAGGTCAGCAGCTCAGCAGGGTCTCAGCCAGCGGCTGTCCTGGAAGTCTCCTTTCCGTACACTTCAACCCTACCATACTCAGCACCTTGTAACCAGGACAAGAACGCCTTATGCTTAATGACACTGCTCTGAATGTGCCCTGAGTTTTGCTGCTGTGTGCTACCCTACAAATGCAAAAAATACTCTGCGTGTGAAGACACATCCTAGCCCTTTAACAAACTGAAGTAAAGTTTCTATCGGAAATGCAGCAGTAATCAAGCAAGTTTGTTTATTAAGAAGAAAGCAGGTAGATGCACGCTATCATATACTCAGTTGGATGTGTAGAAATCCTTCTTCAAAAGAAGTAAGTAACAAATCAACTTAAAATGTGCCTGCTTTATAATTTCCACCTTTTAGTTCTCTTTTTGAATAGCAGAAAAATAAAATGCATTTTTGTGGACAAAAATAACACAGTCTGGATATCAATTCAGCATTATTAAAAAAAATAAATACAAAAAATTCTTCACTCCTTAGAGACATTTTACATCACCGATTCTTACACAATGAATAAAAAGCTACAGGCTCTCTAATTCCAGTGTCAGTGTACGTATTGTGTGTTGCAAGGGTGAAACCAAGTACTGTACTTTTTAATTTACTGCAGCTCCACAATGAAGAATGAACTCTCACCATTACACTACCATAAGCTAATGCTAGATCAAGATAGCAGTAATTTATCCAAATTTACCCAAAGCTCTACAGAAAAGGTCTGCATGTGCTAAATGAGAGTACGTATTTTAAAATAGACCAGAGTATTTGTTACTTATATACAAAGACAGAAATGACACAAAAACAGAGTATACTTTTAGTGAATTAATCCAGAAAAAATGTAGGGCAGGACAGCAGCAAGTAGGAAATCATCACAGAATCACAGAATACTATGAGTTGGAAGGGACCCACAAGGATCATCCAGTTCAACTCACCAGCTAATGCCCGTACAGAGACTGAACGCACACCCCAGAGTGGTAAACATAAACCTAGATCCCTCATAGGCACACAGTCCACACTGAGCCAGGAGAGACCCACAGGACCATCCAGCCCTACACCCCCCAGCTAGATCATGTCACTAAGCTCCTTGTCCAGTCTTCTCTTAAACACCTCCAGGGATGGCGATTCCACCACCTCCCTGGGCAGACCATTCCAATGTGAGATCACTCTCTCTGTGAAAAACCTCTTCCTAACATTCAGTCTAAACCTCCCCTGGCGTAGCTTGAGGCCACGTCCTCTCGTTCTGGTGTCGTCAGCCTGAAAGAAGAGGTCCACACCCACCTGGCAGCAACCTCCCTGCAGGTAGTTGTACACAGCAATGAGGTCACCTCTGAGCCTCCTCTTCTCCAGGCTGA
>WEKX01016493.1:41310-59935 GCA_013390025.1 Pitta sordida | reverse complement strand
CACAGTAGCCATGAAGGAATAGAGCCTGGAGCCACCTGGGTGTGTCTAGGTTTTTCTACACCACCCATTTCATTGCTGGGGGATGAAAGGAAGGGATTCTCACTTCCAAGGAGTGGCTTGGCTTGAAGGCAGGAAGAAAAGGTGACATGTGGAGGGTCTGCCGCACATTTGTGTTGGGGTTGTACAGTGTCAATAAGCATTTTGCTTCTAAAACACCGTCTCTTTTATACACTGTTGTTACTAGGATTGTTGCCGTGACTGTTCATTTTCTTATCTCAGTGCTGTTTCCAGTAAATTGTTTTTATCTTAACCTGTGATGTCTGCCCTTTTATCTACCCCCAGAGGCAGGAAGTGATCAAGCATGGGGAGAGGGAGGCACTAAATTATGGAGTGCTTCTCCTAAACCATGACACTAGTCTAGAAACTCACCCACTTGTAGATCAAGATGGTTTTCAAAGAACAATTTACACTTAACACACTGAAAATTAGAAGCCTTACTGTGACAAATATTTGATGCGTAAACAGAGGAGCAGAAATAGTAGATGAATAACCATTATATGAAAAAGTAATTCTATTCTAAAAACTATTCTATTCTAGAACAATAGTTCTAGATAATTTCACTTTTCTGAAGCATTTTGACTTGGATAAAAATGAAGCTTTGCATTTGATAATATTGTGAAAAGCTAATTGTTCAAATAAAATTTAAGTTCTCCACATATGAAATATTCATAAGAGAAAATGCTACTTCTAAACTAGGCTCATTTCTATAGCAACTGATTTTGAAATTAAATTTAAATTCACATATATATGTTAACTGTAGGATACAACATTCAGGAAATGGCATCCCAAATGACAAAACAGTTAAAATGCTTGACAAGGGCTCCAGTATTCAGAGATGATTTGGCTGTTTATTGGCATTTTAAATTCCAAGTCAAATGGGGCAATGCATATATCTAGGTTTACAGAACCCTACTGTTTAAATATCAAATCATGAAAGGAATGTTACAGAAGTCACTGTAACAAGTGCCATCATGACAGTAAGCATCTCAGTTTTCAAGATTTACTACTGCCAATTTACATAATTTTAGAAGACTTGATTTACACCTTAATTTTCTCTTAAAGCTTTGGTGACCACTATTTTTGACTAATGAACAGAATTTCATTTTGTCAGGTGTGACTATAAGTGAAAATTCTCCCAGCTATTACACATAGTACGTCATGCAACAGCCTCTTTCCTACAAAAGCCAAAACTTCTCACGTGGAAGAAGACAGCAATGGTTTGGTTGCTAATTCCATGTAAATTGACCCAGCCACTCTCACATTCCTTCAGGTCCCTACATCAGGGAGTCCACCAACAGGATCAGCTGTCTTGGAGAACAGGCAATTTCTGTACTAAGTACGTCTGGTAAAGTGTCAAAATAGGACCTGCAGTGCAAGGGTTAACTTGATGACTTGAGGCCCTTAGTTTTGTTATTATATGTCAACATAGTCTTCTCCTAGTTCCAAAGGTGATGGAAAACAGATGGACAGCCACAGAAATCCTCCCCTGCTTAAACAAGGTTCCCTTGCAACCCCTGGACCCTGGGAGCCCAGCTCTCTGCTTTTAATCCAATATCCACTTCACTACGGAAGATTTATTTAGACTGCCTCTTGTTTCATTAAGGGCTCCAAAAGTCTGTAGTGATTTTTGACACTTTGTTATAATGTTTCTATGACCCCTTCCCACCCCCTCTCCCACATACCACACCACTCAGCCTCATTTTCATATGGATACAAAGCATCCGGATAAAATGATGGTTCATTATAGTGGTACAGAGCTCTTATCTTCATCCGGCAAGAGTCATTTCCTTCCAAAGATTGAAATGCAAATGTGAAAATTAATGATAACTGCATTATCTGATAGGAGAGATAATACCGATTCACTGTCAGAGTAACACACAGTCATTCTATGATTTCCTCTGCTTCTTCACAATATTCTTCTTACTGTCAGACTGTATCTATGGTTAACTATGTTTCACGGATTTTTGCTAATTTACATCAAATAGCATTTCCAAGATCTTATATCTACCACATTTCCCCAATCAAAAAAGAAACAAAATCAGGACAGTAATCTCCGTGACTGCTTTAAAAAGAAAGAAATGGGAGAAAAAGGAAGGGGGAAAAAAACCCACCCAAACCCAACTCCCCCATTCTATATTAAACAGTTTTGCTTTGTAACCCAAACTGTCTATCATATTACTAAATAATGCAGAGTAAACTCAAAAATCAATACATATTTGCAGTGATTCGTATGAATAGTTGCAGGAAAACTATTCAGAAAAGCTTTTCAAACTAGATTTTCTTGCAGGTAAAAATGTGAACCTGGCATATCCAATGTTTACTAGAACCTTCATTTTCTTGTTTATTATTTTTCATAAACTTTCTGAAAAATTTAACAAAAAACAAAGAACCTCTAATAGTAATTTAAAGAAACTCTACTGTGCCAAATTTAACTATCCTTATTACTTTTTTCAACAGTTCTATGATACACGTACATGAGTTATGATGAGTCTTCTGAGACAGCATATGAGTCGCAACTTAATAATGCTGTACTATTACCAATAGCAGAAGTTCTCTTGATTTACTAGAGGCAGAATTTTACAAATGGAAAACTTTTCCTTTATGCGGGAAATAAAACATAAAAACTACCATGAACTGACAATGAGCGTTTTAGGTCTTATTTTCCACTGCATGTTTTTGGGGGGTTTTGCTGGTTGTTTTTTCTCTTTGGTTGGGTTTTTCCATTTTGGATGTGCGGACAAACCTCATTTTCTCGATTTCTAAGAAGAACCCAGATACAATTGGTACAATTGGTACGTCTGAGACTGGCTTTCAAGCTATCCAACTCAAAAAATCAGCACATCCTGTAAGCTCTGCTTCTTTACAATTATGAAAGTAAGAGCTCACATAAGGAATAAGGACAATCTAATTTAGTGCATATGAATTAAGAAGAGAGAGAGCCAGTTCTTCCTCAGGACCAAGACTTTTCTGAGTGGCATAAATTTCACCTTTGTAAATGCCCTATACTCAACTCTTCAACCACTGACATAGACAATATTTCTCTGCCTTAAGAACCAGATGCAGCTTCATCAATGGCTGAAACACTCTCTGGTTATTGGAACTGTGGGAAGAAAGTAAGCACACAAGACGATGAAGAGGACATAGAATAACTTTTTGTCTTTGTCAGACTAGAAAATTGTGTCCCACCTGTTTACATTGAAAGAACTTTCACTTGCATATTACAGAATAGGTATAAAATGCCTTCTACCATATTGTTTTATTTCATCACTGCTGTGTAATGGCACAGAATTGGGAAGAGCACAGAGCAGTTATCATTCTTAAAACAGCTTTAATACCCAGTTACTGGAGAAATAAAAACTGGGGTTTGTATATATGGAGGATTGCTCATACTTATTCATTATAAATGCACTCAAATGTGCAATATTTATAAAAGTAGCATATATAGCACATTCATTTTTTTAATTTCATTTCAGATATGAGGAACTGCCATGGTCTGCCAGTCTAACATCTGCCCCAGTGGAATTTATCTCATTTCGAAAGTCCAGTGAATGCCACAGAACTGGATCATGTTCTTTAGGAAAGCATCTCATCCTGAATGTTGATATTTCTAATAACATATATATGACTTTTTATAAAGTGTTCCAATAATAACTTTTTAAGTGCTAAAATTCATTCTTTGTGTTTGAAATTGTGGCACATCAATGTCCTTTTAATCTTCTGATACTTTGTTAGAAAGAGGTGTCCATTGTTACCAGATTTTCACTCTGAATTTAAAGTAGTTTGTAATCAGGTTGTCCTTTAACACTTTAATATATCTTTGATAAAATAAATAGGAAAAGGATGTAGATTTTTCAATAATACCAGTCCTTTCACCATTCCAGTAACTTCTTCTCTAAACCTGTTACAAATCGTAGCATCATTCTTGACATGTGACTTCAGGAGACGGAACTGAGTTTCAGCATCGAACAAGATTGTTGACCAGACAAGCAAGGTAATTTGAGAACCCAAACATACCCATTAGCCAGAACTCTACCTTTTGGGCTCAACTCCAGTTCACTAAATCTCAAGGCTTTTTCGGATGCACTATTTTCGGTAGTACAACAAATGAACTTAATGATCTTAGAGGTCTTTTCCAACCTTAATGATTCTATAAAAACATTACCATCTCACAAACACAGGAATTCATATGTAATTATGTCAAAACTTAAATTTTGCTACAGCTAGCAAGTCAAGTTACTCAGGTCTGCCAATAGCAATATCTATCCAGTTATTCAGCATTTTCTTTGGATTTTAAACATATTGTAAAAAACTATACTTTAGCTCACATTATTATTATGTTTGGTTAAAAAGACACACTTTTTTTTTTAGGATAAACCAATACAGATTGGCATTCTTACTAACTGGCCCTTAATATAAGGTTCTTAGATCACTTATCCCTTTATTTCCAATGGGATCACTGTCATGTGAAGAAGTCTGTCATTATCCAGAACAGTCTTTAGCAGTTTTGAACTCATTTGATCACTAGGGCAATGGGTCATCTAGGTCCTAAAAAAGTTAAATTCAAATAATCAGACTGCTTTAATTAGGTAGAACAGAAGTGCAGTCACTGCCTACAGTAAAATAAGTATTCCAGCACAAATATGTTTTAAAATTACTTTATTCTTTTTCCTGTCCCCTGTAACTATTAAGAGTTCTGACTTGTAATAAATCAGTATCAATTTTCTACAATTTTCTCATTATTTCTTCTTACCACATTTTAAAATGTCATCTTACTGTTATTAATGAAGCTACTGATAGATTTTTAATTTCTTTTTTTTTCTTTTGCCCTGGTATTATAGTTCCTTGCATCTGATTACATCCACTGTTTTCTCACTTATTTAAACTTAGATATTTCTGGTTGGTTAGTTTGGATTTTTAATTCTCCTCTAGATAAATTCACCTCACTTTTTCTACAGCTTTTAGAAAGTCTACAGATATTTTAAGAAAATTCTGTTATGAAAGCAAAGAAAATATATAAAGTAAAAAACAGATTGTTGCTGTTCTCTTATGCAATGATGACCTGTAGATGATATGTAGCAAGATCCACTTTCTGGTNGACTGTGAGGCATCTAGGTTGTTATTATACTCTGGGATGTGCTCTTGGTCGCTGTACGGGTATTAGACGGTGAGTTGGACTAGATGATCCTTGTGGGTCCCTTCCAACTCATAATTTTCTGTGTGATTCTGTGATTCTGTGAATCAAGCTATATATCGCCATGTATGAGCATAGAGAAGGCTGCAAAATGACCAGTGCTTCCCCTTTTAAACACTAAACTTTTTCATATACAGTCACTCCTCCGGATTCACGGATTACGGGCCTCCCAAGGGTCTTGCGGAACCCTTAATCCACAAATACTGGCCGGACATTAATATGGCAAATTATTGACAGAAATATGGCAACTTTGGAACACTGCAACATTCCGTGCTCCTTACGGGCAGGAAGGAGCCTGGAAGTTGAGGTTTTTTCCCTTTAACTCCAGCAGCTAGCACTGCAGGGGTGCCTTACCTGAGGCTATGAATATCTGCACACGCACATAGGCGGATATGCGCTGCCAAGTCCAGCCTGGCTGCCAGGGCATAAGGGAACAGAAGCCTCCTCCTGGCATGGCAGCGGTGGGGGCGGCAGACACACGTCCCGCCGCTGCCCCATCGCAGCACACAGCACTTGGCCCATTGCTGCCATGTTCAGGCCAGCCCCACTCTCATGGGGCACTTTTCCAGGGGCTCTGTCTATCGCCAGGTGCGCCAGGCATGCAGTCCCCAGGAACACAGCACACTTGGTGCTGGCTTCCACTGTTGTCAGTATCACCTCCCCTGCCTGTAGCCATGGAAACAGTAACACAGACACACAAAGACACATACACACCTAGGCAGGTAGACACACAGACACACGCTGTCTCACAGCACTGCGCCATGTAACCTCCGCAACACTCATGAGGGAGCAATCTGTGGCTGTCCTCAGCAAGCGTGAGGCGGCCATCCGCCTGCCCCACAGGGAGCAGTGGCGTTGCCCCTCCGCAAAGCAGAGCAACCAGGCATGCATCAATTGGACATATTCATGAATAACTGATCAGGATTTGAAGAGAAATTTTTTGCGAATAGCTGAAGCAGCGAATAATTATGCGCAACTAGTCGCAGTATAACTGTAAAATGTATTTAAACCCAGTCTTGCTTTCTTCTCTTAGACTCTAATTGAAATAGGATTTGGTCCTTCCCTGTGTATTCATATACATTCTAGTGACTAGTTTCCACTATTTCAGAGTAGCCTTTTCATTCAAAAGATATTTTAAGTATTGTGGACAAGAATAATGAAAACTGAGGATAGTTGAAAAACATTCAGGTAATGCTCAAAGTGACTACACAGAGTAGGCATTATCACTGCAATTCCTTTATGGTCAGTGAAGGTCACAAGTCTGAAAGATTGCTTCGGCAGAAACTCTTTGAAGCTACAGTACATTTAACTTTAGATTTTTCTTCATAAAAATATTCTAATTACAAAGGCTTGGGAATGCATGTGAACCCATTAACAATGCAAATTTTCAAACAAAATAAAACTTCAATTAATGACAGAAGCTTAACTTTGACTCATCCATGAGTAAGTTATTGCTAATGAACAACTCAGAACTTTGGTTTGTGGCAAGTAGTGGCTCTGAAAATCACACTAAGTTCCCTTAGTGCTAAAAAAAGGCACAAAATATTAAATAGCAAAACAGCTCTACTATTTATATAAATTACTGCGTTGTCACAGTTCACATTATTAGTTGACAGCAACCGGTATCATGCAGAACACAGTCATTGGATTCTGAGGAAGTTCCATCTCCAAGAGATGAAATAATCCTTACCAGAGATGGTAAGGAGACCAAAGACAGCTCAGATTACAAAGAATGTATTGTCATCTGCTCTTTGAATTAAAGCCTCTACTGCCAATCAGTACATTTCTTGAAGCAAAGTTTTCAATGGTTCAGTTTGTGCTATGCTAGAAGATGTTCCTAAACAAACAAAATATTTCATTCTCTCTTGTTTTCTTTTCAAAGAAGTTAAAGAGGTTATCTTCGTACTGCATGATTGAAAATGATCTTCTGTTGATCATTTCTTTGTCCCTGTCAATAAATATCCAACTTCATTTCATGCATGACAGAGAGTATGGGATGTGGAATGTATCCCTTCCTTTCTTAATATTTCAGACTTGATATTAGGAAAAGTTTTTTTACTGAAAGAGTGATCCAGATGTGGAATGGGTTGCCCGCAGAAGTGGTTGAGTCGCCAACCCTGGATGTGTTCAAGGGGAGGCTGGATGAGGTGCTGAGTGATATGATCTAGATGAAGATGATAGGTTAGTTGGATTACAGGTTGGACTAGATGATCCTCAAGGTCCTTTCCAGCCTTATCTGTACTGTGATACTGTGTGTGTCATATGTGTTATAACCCTGCAAGGAATCACTGCTTGTGGTTGTCAGTCTTCAAAAGTCAAAAAGAAATTTTCTGATATTCAGCTTTGATTTCCATCTTATCCAATGTCAAAGCTATCAATAAATATTACCAGATTTACACTCATCCTACTGTTTAACTGTATTTTTCCCAAGAAAATGAAAAAAATCTCTTTTTACTCCATAGCATCATAAAAAAATCTTAGAAATTTTTGTATAAGTTGGCTCACATAAAAAGCAGTAACAGCGTACAAAATGCATGTCCAGTTATGTTGAAATACGCTAAAACCAAAAATTCAACCAAAAATCACAAATTTCAGATAGCATTTATATATAATGATATTAAATAAAAGTCCTAGGAAGAACATTGATAGCCCTTAAATCTACTATGAAGCTGGAAAAGGGCATTCTGCTGCATCCAAATAAGTATATATGCATTATTTATCATGTACAGTTCTGTATTATAATACTAAATCTTGTTTTCATATAACACCATAGTGTTTTATATAGAATATCAAATTCTTTGTGTATTATCATTAAAAACATTTAATTAGATACACTATGTCTTATATTTTGTTTGCATTGTATTTTCCAGCTACCGGTTTCTGCAAATTACTAGTTTTGTTCTTCTCTTCATGAAGAGCATACAGAAATCTGAAAACTCAAGAAACGATGAAAATGTGATGCACATGTATCTAATTAATTAAATATTATTATTACATTATAAATTACTGATAGAATGGTTCTGGAACTCTTTTCTCATTCCCTCATCCTTTTTAGAGAAAGTGTCCATAAGAGATACAGCTGGAACATGTTTGGCTTCAGATGAACTTTTTCCAACTGTACTATTAATTGTCAGTGCATATAATGGAGTTTTGATGTCTATTCCTGAGTCCATACCCATGAAAACATTGCATTGAATTACCTAATTTAGAAATACAATTTACCGCTTTGCCTTAGGTACTTTTATGGTATAACACAGGTTTTACATATTTATGTTGAATATTTGGAAGTGTTGTCATGTTGTCATTACATGTTAGCAATGTTATGCTTGCACCATATTCACTTACATAGTAGGAAATGCTACCTTCTTCACATTAAAAACTACTTTTTTAATGTGAAGTACTAAAAACTAAATGAAACCATTGTCTGAGTTTCTGTTTTTACTGAAATCAATGGCCAGGTGTGCTACGTGATTCCCATCAGGCTAAAACAGGTAAAAATAGTCGTTGACAATGTCAGTAGATACATCCCTATTTGTTAAGATCAACATGTTGCTAAAAGTTAGCAGAAAGCTTGAGAAGAGACCCAAGCATTTGGCTGGTCTTCTGGCCCCAGTAATCAGAGCTGAAAACCTTCTTCCTTAACTCAACTATGGATGTAAGAACTTAGGGATAAATTTTAATCCTAAAATTCTAAGCAGCAAGAATATTTTTCTTTACATCAAATAGGTACATAAGACATTTTATGTTGAACAATTTACAGAATGGTATAACCAAACCCCTGTTTAACAAAATTACTTCCATCTTAGTACTTACCTGTCAATACCCTAGAGTCCAAAGGATCATAAAATAAATAGTCTATTAAAAATCAATGCAAAGCATAAGAGTCTACTAAAATAATAAAATTAATGAGCATTCGAATCAAGTTTAAGAAATTTCTCTTTGATTTCAGTTGTTTTTCCCTACCTGGCCCATCCCAATCTTCAGTCTCCACAGCAAGCTGCCCTGGTTTCTCTGACCTTGCATCAGCATCAGATTCTGCTGCCTCCTGAATGCCTTCTTCATTGCCTGAAAAAAAAAAAAATCAAAGAAATACAGTATTGACGTATTTCAACAATGACTTTTAAGTAGAGCTCCTACAAAGTAGGAGCTCCTACAAGTAGAGCTCCAAAGCACTGGTTACATGCCTAAGTGAAAACATACATGTCTATAAACAGAGAGAAAAAAAATACTAGACACATAAACATCTGTGAGTTCCCAGGGGCTCAAACAAGTCCTGAATATCGACTCCTTCATATTCCAGGGAGAGAGAAATACTGGAAAACAGTGTTTACTGCATATGTAAGTCTGTATTCACAAATGAGAGAAATAAATCAGTTTTTCACCCCTCAGGAATGTATGCTTTCAGTTACGGGTTTTCTTGAATTGACACCTAAATGATGCATTGAAGATTAATGACATTCAAAACAAAAATATGATCCACTAAACAGTCTGTTGTTTCACACAACTTGTGGAAAACATTTTCCATGGTATTTCAGCATTTAAATAATTTGTCCTTAAAGTCATGATGCACCAGTAAACGCCATCAAGTTTTACTTAAAGAAATCCAAAAATTCTGATGAATTTAGGAATTTTCATCATCCAAGAGTACCAAAAAATATCTGTGAACCTTCAGTTACCACCCAGTACAAGATCATATATAGGACACAGAGAAAATTATACGTAATAAGGTCAAATTTTTATAGACAACAATTTTAAATCTCCTTTTGAAAGTGTAATTATTTCACGTAAACAAACATTCTAAGTAAGCTTCATGCAAAAATACTTTGAAATAACAACTAAGAAAAATTACTTTGAAGATGAGAGGTATAGGCATTAACACAATTACTGTCTGGCTGCAGCAGTGTAAGTAACGCCTTTAAGGTCAGTATTTTACTGCATTTTTTAGATTTATTTTTTTTTAATACTAATCTCTCCAAGAAACTCTTGCATAGGAAGACACTAAGAAAAATGGGAAAAAATTCTACACAATTAACTGAATCAGTCAAAAAGGACTGAATTAAGGTTTGAGGAAACTTTTCAAAAAATTGTGTCCCACAGAAAAGTGACAGCACTGAAAACAAGTTCTGTGTATTTTAAAATCTGAAAAATCAGACTGTTGATTTAACAATAGGAGCAAGACGGAGCAAAAAGCACAGCAATTAAGCAGTAACTTGTAATTTTTTCCCCACTCATGATAACAAAAGCTTTAATTAGCAACATAGGTAAAGAAATGTGATTACAACAAAATATGCCAGATCCCCATACATTATCACTGGAGCTATATTTATACCAGATAAGATTGTGACCCAGAGTTTTCAAGTACATGATTATAGACAAACACTATAAAGCATTAACTTTGTGTGCATGTAATGTCTTGTAATAACACATTCTTCCTTGCATTCATAAAACTAACAGTTTTTTCAAATCTGAAGTATGAGAATCTGAAAAAACACTTCTCATAGAACTACAATACTATATTCACTCCAAATTTTAATTATAAAACTATACTCCAGTGTATTTTTAGGGCTAAAAACACAGTACAGTATATTTCATAGACACTTTAGTGTCTAAAATAAAACTCAAATACAACACAAACATCTAGTATATTTTTTGTGTTAAATAAACTGTATGCACACAATTGTACCCAGACATTTGAAGTTCATATGCTTCAATTTAATCTGGTTACCTTTTAGAGGGCAGTCCTAAATATTCATATGCTAGAAAAGCTATCAAGTTTTTGCTAAGCAGATTTAGCAACTTTTTTTTTTAACCCACTAGCCTATTTTGAGTTAACATTCACAGAGTTACTTTGTAGTAAACAGAGCTCTGCTTTCTCTGGGTGGACTGAAGAACCCATCGTATATTTTAACGTTCCTGTTTCTACCTTCATAACTACTTAAAGCTACAACAAATTTGTTGAAGAGACATAAAGAAAATTTTCCAAAGTTCAAACACAGCAAGTTCAACTCCATGTTGGAAAGTCCTTCACAGTGAGGGCAATCCTTGTTTTCTAGCCCAAGCTGTATAGCCGCCATAGAAAACTCTTACACTGTCTTTGCATAGAATTTTTATACTAAAAAAATGGGTTTCCTCCAATTCAAATAATAGAGTTGTATGGACTAAATCAGAACAACAACAAAATTTAGAAATAATAATTCTTTTGGATAGAGCCTAAGCACAGAAAATTTTAACTCCAAAATATTAGAAGTGTTTCTATGTTATAATACATGCCGACCTGTTGTTAGCCTGCAAATTTGAGCATTCTTCCAATCAATGCAACCAACGAGAATATTAAACAAATGAAACTATTAGAATTAAAAGAGGAGAAAGTTGTGGGAAATATTGCGCTGAAAAGCAAAAGGAAAGAAGAACGGCTAAGGTATAGAAACTATAGCACAGAGTAATTAAGTATTTGAGAGAGGAGGAAAGATCTGAAAATGTATGCTAGCAGATAACTTTTCATTAATTTGCTTTTTCAGTGTTTCATCAAGTATGGCATTGTGTGTTTTTCATAATCAAGTTTTCATGAATTAATGCATGTTTCGGGCAAATAGAGTAGATAAAATGTGTAGAATTTATATTAAGGAAAATTTTGCTTTGCATCTAGAAGTATTCTTAATTATTTTCATTCATATATTCTATTATTGACAGGCTGCCAAGTGCATGCATCACACACCTGGAATACCACCACACTGATTTCTCCTGTAGCCCTATACTACTCCAACATGCTTATGAATCCAACAAATTGCACATTACTGTGGAATTCAGAATCCTCGTGAGGAGAAGAGAAGGGGCAGACACAGATCTCTTCTTTGTGGTGATCAATGACAGGAAGTTGTTGAATGGCCTGAAGTTGTATTAGAGGAAGTTTAGGTTGGATATTAAAAAAGGTTCTTCCCCCAGAGGGTGGCTGGGCACTGGAACAGGCTCCCCAGGAAAATGGTCACAGCACCAAGACTGAGAGAGTTCAAGAAGTATTTGGACGATATTCTCAGGTACATGGTGGGATTCTTGAGAATGGTCCAGTGCAGGGCTAAGTGTTGGACTCAATTATCATGTGGGTCCCTTCAAACTCAGCATATTCTGTGATTCAGTGAAGTCTATTCCAGGCTCAGCTGAGCATCAAAGATTGAAATGAGTAAACAAGACAATCCATTTGGCGCTGAAGACAGTGAAACTTTAAAAAGCCAAAAGGAGGCTTGGCACAAGAGCTGATAACAAAACACATCTCCCAACCTTTTTTCTTTCTCTTTCCCCTTAATGTTATTTTAGCAGCCAAAATTTGTTTTACACAAAAGAGTTTATTTTCTTACAGAATTTATTTTCTTTCCATTGTTTCTCTTCTTGTTCAGTCACTGACTACTTTTCAGTCTCAATAAGCCTATTTTTTCTATAATTATTTTAGAACTGATTACATTTTTCTTCCATTTACAGGTGTATACATTTAATTTCATCCAGGAAATTAATTATTTCTTTCAAGTCAAACAAGTACTTTTTGCCTTATATATACTACCCAATTTGCTACTAACCTATTGACTCCTTTTTAATCCCATTGTCTGGGTTCTTTCTCATGCTTTTTTCTTTACTTTGCTGCTCAATTACATTTTAACTTAAAGGAGAAGTAAGTTTTTACCATCAACAGCAAAGAGTGGTATGAAAGTACCAACAATTGTTAGTACTCTAAATGAACCTACTTCTGTTTAAGTTTTTCCTTCTAGCAATTAAGATTGTTAAGTGAATTCTGTGCCTTGAAAGAGCATCATTGCAGGAAAAAAAAGATTCTTATGAGCAAGGATATATAACACCATAGAGTAAGTTTAGCAATGAGTCAAGTAAATCTGCTGGAATTTCAGCTACTTCTCTACATTTGGTGTAAAAGTTACACTTTAGGCAGAACTTATTACCTCTAATCTTAGATGCCCAAAAGTTAAACTAGTCCAGAATGCTTATGTAGATGCTCCTATAGACAGGAAAGAAAGAAACCTCCTGAGTGATTAATCTTATTATAGAGTGCCTGAGATATGAGACCCTTCTTGGTGTCTGAGAGAGCTGAAACGAATCATCCTCTTAAACACAGAGTTTAGAGTAGGAAACTATCTTTAGTCAGCTAAAGTTGGGTGAAACAAATCTCTGACTTATGCTGAAGTGCTGAATACACAAAATACTGCTTAACTAAGAGGGGAAAAAAAGTCTTATTCAAACAACTTCAATGCTGTAATGTGGATAGAATTTTCATTTTGACTTTACTACTTCTTACCAGCATTCACTGTTTCTATTGCTCTTCAAAAACAGTTCAAATTTTTTAATGTGGTTTTTAAAACCCTGGTGTTTATACAATAGAAAATTCACTTTAATTCAAGGTGGTAAAGCTGGTCAGGAAATCTGAAGACTGCAAGAGACACATCACCAGAAGCATGAGAGGGAGAACTCCATCATCGCTGACAACACTGACAAGTAGGAAAAGAGAGACTTGAATATTAATAAGTAATTTCACTTCAATCTTTTTAACAAATTAAAGACTTCCCAATTTGTACTTAATCAGCTTGTACCACAAGTAGTTGCAGTATTTTAAAGAAGCACATGGGTTAGCAGTTCTTCTCAACCCTGCTGTTTTAATCCATGTTGTTCCTATCGATATTAGGCTCTTACAGAAAGTCTTGTACAATATAACTATTGAACTTTCTTGACTAGGAATGTTATAGCAGCTGCTAGGCACTCTATAATGTATTTTGCAATCAGCTAAATCAACAAAGTATTTTTAACAATGAACAGTTCAGAACTGACAGATCTACTTTCTTGTTCACAACTGCTTATCACAGCATAGATATCACATATGTTTGCCAGGTGCTTCCTATAGTTAGGATACCTTCACAGAAGCTGCACAAAAGATAAGGTCATAAAAGAGATGAAAAATGTGCAAGCTTCATACACTCACGGTTTTATCATGAGACAAAATAGCTTTTGGTGAAGGGCTGCACCAGTTACAAACAGCACACAGCAGCTTGTGTTAGAGCAAGAGAACATTAAAACTTTGAAATTCAGTTTGTGCTCCCTCTTCCTGGCAGCATAAATTTAAACTTAAATTGTTGACATCCTCATACAGCTGTTCAGAGTGGAACACCACTTCCCAATTGTAATAAATCAATTCAGAAAAAATTTTTTTGCAAAGTCTGTAGCATTATATATTGCCAAAAGAGAAAACAGATGTGATGGACAGACTTGGGGAGTCACCCACTGTAGATTTTCATTTGGCAAGGACATAACCTTGCATATGCTAACAGGCCAGTGCGACAGCCCTGAAGGGTCAGGCTTTCTGGGGGACATGGTGCAAATGGCTGTCTCCTTTCTGCCACAGTCTACAGTGGCAGTAATTCTAGATCCAACCAAAGAAGGATTCTGAGATAATACAAACGAACTAGATGTCCAAGCTTAAGAAACTACAGTCGGGTCTCCTATACCACAGAGTCACAGTCTTAATCCATGAAACCCTACTTCTGCATTGATTGGCAGTTCATTAATATGCAAATTTTCCCCCACCCTTACACACTCCCCAGCGCTGTTCTGGCACTGCCCTGCTGTGTGTTGGTGTTTGTGTCGGTGTTTCCGAGCATCCAGAGCCACCCCAAGACGGGAAAAAATCCCTTTTCCACTCAGCTGGGAATATTGGTGCAGGGGAGCCGCCCGTGCCGCTGTCCCGATGTCTCTCCAGGTGAGTAGACATTGTCTCTCCACACTCCATCTCTACATACGGGGTAGATGGGTATGTTTCAGAGAGTCGTTTGAGAAAGTCTCAGACACCATGTCTAACCTGAGAGTGTTTAAATCTTTCATAACTTCATGAAGCCTCCTCTCTTGAAGTGGGGCAGGCACCCGGCTGTGCCCGGAGCAAAGCTGCCACCATACCTGCCCTGCCCGCCCCACACAGGACCTGGGGGACTGCCGCCACCCTGGTTGGGCGCCGAGGGGCTGCTGCTATGCCTGCTATGCTAGGAGCGAAGCCACCGCCACCCTGGCCGGGCCGGGAGCTGGGGGAACACTGCTATGTCTGCTCCGCCGGGAGTGGAGCCGCCACGGCGACTGTGTGGGTTGATTTGCATATTCATGATTGCCTAATTGAATATTCATGTGTGCCAGGTCACATATGCGCAGTTGCCAAAGGAGACCTCCTTAATCGCTAAAAAATCATGCCGCTAAGATGTGAAGCCACAATATGGGGGGCGCGAAGTGGAAGAGGGCCGACTGTACATATCAGCAATCAAAAATTGTACTTCATTATTTTCTTTGTCCCAATATTTTTGACCAGTAACACAGCTTACATATACTAATAAAATCCTACTCTTGAACTCCAAGAAACACATTGTAAACTAAGAATTATTGCCAGGAACCTCTCTTCAGAAGCCATGTTCAGTAACTTTGAAACTAATCATATACACTTTATATACGAATACTTAATTCATTCAATGTAACTTTTTAGCAGCACACTCTATTCCTTAAGAGTACTAATGACATCTAACTATCCTTCTTGTAAATTACCTCTTTTTAAAGAACTCGATGTAAATATTTAACTCAAATTGTAATGGTAATACAAGTTTTCAGCAGAAATATTTTGGGTACAAATAATGAAAAAAAATTCTTTAAATAAGCTTTTGGTATGGTAATAGAACAGTGAGAACAAAGATACTAAGTAAACTGTGAAGGATGATTCTGCACTTTATCATATTTGGCAACTGGTGTGAGGACAAAGTAAACAACTACAGAGGGTAAAGTGTCATGCAAAGGCTTTACTCTACAAGTTTTGCCAGGACATAGACAGGAAGACAGAGCAACAGAGGGAGAAATCTGGTGCTATCACTACCAGACTGTTACTTCATCAGAAATAATCAGAAATAATTTCAGTGAAGCCCGTAAAAATCAACTGAGACACTCTGCTCTACAAATACAGAAAGTATGAGCAAAATCTAGCCCTCAAATGGTTGATCCGCTAACGTACCTGAAAGAAACAAGCACTTGTACAAGTTAATCTACTGCATTTTATTTCAGATCATATTAATCATCTCAATACTATGCTTCTTTGCAAGCAATGATTGTTTTCTGTTATGCTGATCAACAATCATAATTTCTCCTGGGATGAACCTCATTTGAAATAACTGTATGTTTCCAGTTGCCCTAAGCAGTCTTAGAATTATTTATCCAGCAAATGTCAGAAACTATGCACTCTCTCTTACCCTAACTTTCAGGATATAACTTTGAAGATCTATGTGTCAGTGAGTACCTACATATGTGAAAGCCATTAGTTCTCCAAAATAGTGGGATAAAATTTTTTTGGTTCCTATTAAAATCACCGCTTTGTTTAACAAAATGACATCTTGACACATTACACTGCAGCACAGTGATCATGTTAAAAAGCAATGTCAATTATTTCTAACCATTTCAGCTACAGCACTTTTCTCCTGGGATAAGACATTGCTGTGCAGCACATTCATCTAGACTGAGTCTGGCCTTCCTCTTTCCCTAAATGTTTGATATGTTCTCATTATCTCCACCGTTTGCTTTTGAAGTTCTTTCAAGACAAGGATCACTCATCCAAATGTATTTCGTAAAAGTGTTCTCTAAATTGTATCCTAGACCACCTTTTTATTAATTAGGTTTATATATATATGTGTGTGTGTGTGTGTGTATATATATATACATATATGTATGTATATATACATACATCTCTATATATCTCCTCAATTTTAGGGAGCAGCTCTAGTGCAACCAGTGCTACAAATGAGTCTCACTGAGATATACTGGCTACCCAATAGTTTATATTGATTTAAAGGAAAAAAAAAAAAAAAGTCTTACATCTTTTCAATCTTTCCCAATTAAAACTTCAAATACAAGGACTCTACTAAAAATATTCAAGTACAAACCTGAGGTTAAAACTCCATAGCTCTAGGAAGTTGATCAGAAATGCAGCAGAATTAGATTTTAAAAGACATTTACATGACACAAACAAAATCTGTTGCTTAGTATAATTTTCAAAAATTATTTCAATGGAAATTGACAATCCATGAGATTTTAAACCACCCTGCAGTGGAACAGAGAGATTACTCAGAGAATCTCTAACTAAAGATCCAAACTCTATGTTTGAAGGCTTTTCAGGCAAGTTCATATTTAAACTTAATTATATAACAGTTCTGTTCCTTCCCTACTACAGAAATATTCCATCTCTCAGGAAAATTTTTCATCCAATGAAGAAAATTTCATTTTATAATGTGGCTGATATCATTATCATATTCAAATCCAGTTTTCATGTGATTTCCACACACTATTACATAACGAGTAGTTATATTTGTTCCTACACAGTGACATTTTAATTTAATTTGTTGTAAACAACTGGATGCTTTTATTTGAAACAATCAACACTTCGGATGCCTTATTATCAAAAGCAACTGTAATTCACAGAATCATAAAATCACAGAATTAGTAAGGTTGGAAAAGACCATAGAGACCATCAAGTCCAACTTATCACCTGTTACCTAACCTGTTGTCGTCCTGCTACCAACACACCATCCTACTAATAACACACTACCCTATTATCTAGGTCATGCTACTAAGTACAGCATTCAACCTATTCTTAATCACACCTAGGGACAGTGACTCCACCACCTCCTTGGGTAGCCCATTCCACTGACAGATCATCCTCTCTGTGAAAAAGTACCTTCTAATGTCAAGCCTAAATCTCCCCTAACATAGTTTAAGACTGTGTCTTCTCATTCTATCACTGCTAGCCGGAGAGAAGAGACTGATCCTCACCTGACTACAACTCATTTCAGGGAGTTGTAGGGAGTGATAAGGCCTCCCCTCAGCCTCCTCTTTTCCAGCCTAAACAACCCCAGCTCTCTCAGTCATTCCTCATAGGGCTTGTGTTCCAGCCCCTTCACCATCCTCCTTGCCCCTCTCTGGACACATTCGGCAACTCAACATCCCTCTTAAACTGAGGGGCCCAGAACAGAACACAGTATTCAAGATGCGGCCTAACCAGTGCCAAGTACAGGGGGAGAATAACTTCCCTAGTCCTACTGGCAACACTATTCCTGATGCAAGTCAGGATGCCATTGTCTTTTCTCGCCACCTGGGACATTGGTGGCTCATGTTAAGTTTTCTATCATAGTATCACAGTGTCACAGTATTAGCAAGGTTGGAAGAGACCTTGGAGATTATCAAGTCCAACCTGTAACCCAAAAACAACCCATTGTCTAAACCATGGCAGTAATTGCCTCATCCAGCCTACTCTTAAACACCTCCAGGGATGGCGACTCCACCACCTCCCTCGGCAGTCCATTCCAATGA
>WEKX01016493.1:15584-26571 GCA_013390025.1 Pitta sordida | reverse complement strand
GCTTCCCTTGTCAGTCCATTGAGTTTTCTATATAGCTTAACTATTTCTATCATTCTAGTCACTCAAGAGAATGAATGCTGACTGTGTACACTGAATCTCTCCAGTCTGCCCAGTCTGTTATGCATATTGGCTGAACTTCCTAAGTTTTGTCCAGATTGCTTCAATTTGTGAGCAACTCCTTACAACTTCTTTGTGGGACCCAAGCAGAATGAAGTATTTCTCACTTTCAAACTCAGAGAAACTTTATGATCATGATTCAACTTATGAACTGAACAGAAAGAATAGAAAAGAAATGCTCTCTGGACTATAAATCTATACCAACCTGATATGATTGAGCTTAACCACAAGAATAAGGTAGAAAAGTATATTTCTGTAGGAAAAGGAAAAAAAAAAAAAAAAAGCATTATTTTTAAACTCATAAGTTCTTCCTGCAGCCACTCACTTTTAACATAAGTTCCATCAGGGGATCTGGTAGGAAGGAAACATTTTTATTAATTTTCCTCTTATCTGTAAGAAGAATGCTGATTTATTTTTTTCATTTACGTTCCTTGCCTGCAGGTAGTAGACCAAGAAAATCATATAGCAGAAATTTTTCCTTTTGATTAATTTCTTTCCATGTGTTATGTTATTTCTTATATATAATTGATTTCTGGTTTTGCTTGTAGCTGTACATCTTTTTTATATCTGTACCTACTGCCTTCCTTCAATCAAGAAAGTTGAAGGAAATTACCTGAATTTTGTTAAGTTTATTAAAAAAGAGCTCTGTGAATATTTAAATTGAGTTTTGAAATGGTAATACAAGAAAGATATTAGAGAATTTTAATAGTAGGTTCAATTTGACCCACAGACTATTGTAGAAAGGGTCAAATTTCATTCAAATTATTTCTTTACAGAAAAAAAATATGAACCCTTTGATTTTAATAAAGTAGATTAATATTCTTCACTGCTAGGTCTTTTGGCACTTTGGTGGATAACGGCATTAACTGTGCTTGTATATAAACTTTTCAAAGACCTTTAAATGTTCCAGTAGTTTGGAACTCCATTTTCATGTACCACCTAGTCTTCTTTTCTCTTACCATTATCCAAGAGGCAACAACAAAATTGACAGTGCCTCTTGCCAGTTTGCTCTTACAGCCAAGGCCAGAGTATTTCCTATCAATAAAAAAGAATCATGAAAAAATGACCACTGAAAAAACGCTTAGGGAGACATTAATTTCAAAAAACAGTAGGCAAGTTTGCACAGAGCATGAGCTGCAAGACCTTTGCAGTTGAGTATCAGACCTCAGTTTTCAAGTAGGAGCTCGTGCCAAAATATGTTTCGATTCTACCTACACTCATAACAGCTTCACAAGATGCTCCACAGCAGATGCTATTCTGTGAATTTCTGGCGATACAAGAGGAGAAAGAGAGGAACACAGGTGATAAAATGAGTATTTTGTCTCAACGCCCTACTAAAATCTCAGCAGCAACACAGAACTAGCACAGTACCACAGTTAATCAACTTTCCTAAAGACAATTTATAACTAAAGTTTACAATGCAAACAGGGCTTCAGTCATAAAGCTTTCAAAGATATATTGTAATTCTTTTAGATAATATCCTGCATTAAGAATAAGTTTGTAATGGTGGTTTATCGGTAGTTTCTTAATTTTAACAGAGTAAAAGAGGAAAATTTCCTGTTTCAACTTTATACAGAAATCACTGAATCACAGAATCAATTAGGTTGAAAATGACCTCTGAGATCATCAGGTCCAACCTTTGACCTAATAAGCACCTTGTCAGCTAGAAATGTTATCCTTGAACCATTTTCCCCTGAATTATGATATGTTTTGCAGTTTTTAAACCCTTCAGTTATTTCTGTATGGTTTCTATCTGCTAACTTTTACAAAACAATTTTTGAAACTACTGGAAATCTAATTTGAAATACTGACAATATAATTTGCCCCATGACACGTGGCTACCATTACTGCAAATATTATCCAGTTCCAGTGGATTTTTTTTAGGTAGACAAGTATGATGACAATGTCTAAACTTACAGGCTTTAAAAAAATACTTTAAAAATATTTTAAATACTTTTTCTTCGTTTGTGGAAGAGGATGGTTTCTTAATTCTGTGTCTTTCCTTAATATTATAGGCATTTGTATAATAAAAATGGAAATATTTGATGGTTCAGACATCTATGAGAAGTGTTATTGAATTTTATTTCTACACAAGTGTATAAAAAGAAAAAATATAAGATAATTTGAACTTTTTTTTAACATATTCACATTGTTTTCTACATGATATTCACATTTCTGATAAAGGAAAATCCCTTGTCTTGCATCTAACAACGAAGGATACAAAAATTAAAGGCGCAATTTTAGGAAGATGTTCAGACTCTCTTTTCCCTTTACTACAGTAGTTTGGGCTTTTTTTTTAACTCAACCTAAGAGAACACAGAATAGACACACCTACACCAACCAGGCAACACCTGCTGTATAACATCTATGGTCTGCTGCTCTAAACAGTCCAGGGAAATCCTCTGAGGATTCAGCATCCACAATTTTTCAATGAATCCTGTCCTCCAGTCATAGCGGTAAGTATAGTGGTAAGGATACTGGTAAGTAAGAGGAGTTTCTCTGCATGTCCTACTCATCCTTCAGGGCCTCGAACATGTAGGTAACACACCGCCTGTTACTCAAGACATGCTTCTCTACAGCCTATCTCCTTCACCACGTACTGCTATAGAAAAGCAGTTTCAAACACCATATCCAAAAAAGATGAATTCTATCTTACACGTGGCCAAGTGATACTTGGAGCTGAAAGCTTTTCTGAGCCATGAAGGCAGGAAAAGTTCGCCCTGCTTCCAACTCCAATGCTGCCCTTACTCCAAAGAGAGGACATCACTGGCAATCACATGAGTAGTGAGTGACACATACTGGTACTTTATGATCACTGTTCTAACTCACCTTCTGGAAGTAAAAATGTGATGCACTTTGAAGCCACTAATGATGCTGCTGCAGTGTATTTAATGGCCAGCATGTTAGCTACGATGAAAGAGGAACCTCACATCAAGTGCATTAAGGGATCAGAGGAATACATACTCATTACTCACTGTAATTTTACATCCCTAGTTTCAAGACAAAATACTCACACTTTTCTCACACAGCAAAGACACACTATATTGCTATAGAAAATTATGGGGTCTTTTTTATTATGTTTATTTAATATTTTCTATGTACATAGCTGCAGATTATACCTGTACACCTTTTTTCTCTAGCTGCATTTCCTCATATGGAAACTGGTCTCTCAACTCTGTACATCATAATGCAATTAAATCAAAAAAGCAGAAAAAACGATTCTGGACTTCTCAGGTCCAGAAATCTGTAATGAACTCATGACTTCTCTCAGGTTACTATTTCTTTTCAAATTGCTATTTCTTTTTTTCCCCATCTTTTCTAATATAAGTGAAACAGAGAGGATTGCAGAAAAATGAGGCCCTGAAAGACATCCCAAAGTCAATTTCTAATAATATCATCAAAGCTATGGACATTGTATGTAGAATTCATTGCCAGTTTACGTTAGACCTCAATAAAAAGTCAGCACACCTAAAGTGATCCATAACACGATGACACAGTTAAAGGAAAAACTTTAAAACTTAGCAGGTGATGTAACAGACACACAGAAAAAAACACCATGCTTCAAGTGACTGGAAGTTCTAAAGTAACAGCCAAGGGAAGTTGTGAAGTTAGGAATTAATTCACAGAATCACAGAAAATTATGAGTTGGAAGGGACCCACAAAGATCATCTAGTCCAACTCACCAATTAAACCACAAACTTCATGATCTTTGTCCAGCAGGCATGTACTAGAATGAATGGTAATTTAGCTTAGAGAGATTCTTATAATTCTTATAATTTGGCAATAATATGACCTGCAGGTTCACCTGCACAAGACTGTGTCCAGCTGGGTTTTGAGTATCTCCAGAGAAGGGAATTTCACAACCTCTCTATGCTGCCTGTTCCAGTCTTCAGACATCCGCAAAATAGTTTTTCCTCACATTCAGATGAAACTTCCTGTTTCAGTTTGTCCTGGTTGCCCCATATCATGAGTCTGAGCACCACTGAAAAGTCTTGAGCCCCACCCTCTTGACACTTGCCCCTAAGATATTTGCATGCATTGATAACATTCCTCTCTTTCCTTCTCCAGGCTAAGCAGGGCCAGGTTTGGCAGTCTCTCCTCACAAAAAGTGCTCCAGTCCCTTAATTATCTCCATAGCCCTGCACTGGACCCTCTCAATTAGCTCTTTGTCTTCCTTGAACAGGTGAGTTCAGAACTCCAGCTGAGGCCTCAACAGGACTGCGCAGAGGGGCAGGATCACATTCCTTGACCTGCTGTTAATGCTCTTCCTAATTCATCCCAGGGAACCTTTGGCCCTTTTGGCCACAAGGGCACTGCTGTTTCACGGACAGCTTGTTCCTCATGAACACTCCCAGGTCCTTCCATGCAGAACTGCTTTCCAGCAGGTCACTCTCAGTCTATATTAGAGCAGGAGGTTATTTCTCCCCAGGTGCAGGACACCTCTCTTGCCTTTGTTGAACTTCATTAGGTTTCTCTCCACCCATCTCTTCAGCATGTCCAGGTCCCATTCAATGGCAGCAAAGCCTTCAGGCGTATCCGCCACTTCTCCTAGCTTTGTATGATCAGCACACTTGCTGAGGGTACACTTAGATTTCTAGGGCTTTGAACATTAAATACTATAGACGATTTGTTATTTTTAATCCTGTGGTGGGAGTTTATTGATATGCAGAACAAACTGAAGGGTCTCAAATTAGAACTAAATCTTTAGATCAGATTGTAAGATAAATTAACACACATAGTACAAACTTTTAGCAAAAAACAAATAATCTGAAAAAAGTCAGGTGGAATGAAATGTAGTACAGTTATACCTCCTCCATCATGAGAAAAGGGACAAGCCAAAGGCATCGCAAAACATTAATCTCGCAAAGAACTGCAGGTCATTAATATGCATGCAGGCCACGCCCATTGCTCCACCTCTCAGAACTCCGGAGCTCTGCGGACAATTCTCTGCTCCTTCCCCTTGTCTCCCTTGCCACAAGTGACCAAAGGGAACCGTTTCTGAGTGGCTGCTGTGACCGTGTGTGTGCTCCCAGCACAAACTCCGCGCCGCTGCTCCCCCCCCCCCATCCCGGACTGGCCCCACTGCTCGCGTCGTCCTGCGCGCACTGCCACCGCGGCGGGGAAGGGGTGTCCCTGAGCTCTGGTCAGCATTCTTGGAGCCTGGAAAAACCTTAACTTTGCAACATTGAGACATCCCATGCACTTATGGCGGCGCAGGGGCTTCGGTATTGAAGTTTCTTTCCCTTTAACATCCACCGGTGCCGGGAGAGGCAGCAAGGCAGCGACACCACTACGGTCCCAGAGGGTGAGGGAACAGAAACCTCCTCCTGGCACAGTGACAGCAGTGTGGGAACATCCCACCACTGCCCCGTCCCAGCACACAGCGCTTGCCTCACGTCATCACCGGGTGCGCCGGCCGCAGACCCTGGGCACAGACTGCATTGCCTTCCCTGCCTGAGCCATGGAAACAGTAACACAGACACACGCACACAAGCACTGCCCGCTTGCAGCTCGCACACACGGGCGGGCAAGTGACACTGAGGGACCTGCTCTGCCTTCCACAGTGGCCGTCCCTGTCCCACAGCCCCCCAGGCGCTCCCTGCTGTCCCCAGTCCAGAGCCCCTGAAGGCAGTTTGAATTTTATTAAGCCATTGAGAAAGTCAGCACGTATAAAGCTTCCACAACACTTTTTTAAACTCTATAAATTATACGTGCATACATACACTATACATACAAATACATGGCATGTCTTGTGGCGGTGCTGCACTGGGTCTCAGTGGCCGCCTGGGACATAGTGCAGCGTGACCCTTCCACTGCAGGGACTGGGCACGGAGACACACAGGACCGGCTCAGGGGCCGGGCACGGTGCGGCAGGACTGTAAACTCGAGGCTGTGCCGGAGAAACCCCGAACCCTCCCTCCGTCCCCTTCCCAGGAGAGCCGGGCATGGGGCGGGCCCGTCCCGCCTCACAGGGAGAGCCGGCCCCGTCCCTTGGCAAAGCAGAAGCAGAGCGCATGCGCTGTCTATCAAATATCGCAGATCCCCAGAGCTGGACTGCGACAAAGTTGCTTTGCATATGGGCGAGGTCGTGAAGGAGAAGTCGCGATACAGAGAGGATTCACTGTATTTAGCCATAACAAGCAGAGCCCCTCCCATGCAGAACAATCCCAATCTGAGGGCCCACTGCAAAGAAGTATTAATGCATAGTTTCTTTTTTGTGGATATTCAGGTCTTGTTTTTCCCCACTAGACTGTTAGTTATGATTAGTTACAATAACAGTTGGTGTAGTTTACAATGATGCACCATAAGGGTGAAATGTATATAATAATAACAACAGTATTACAGCATTTATTGTGTTAACTGAAAATATAATGGACTATTAACCTCTGCTTCCCCAGTATGTACATTGTACAGACTCCATTAAAAAACTCTGACTTTCAACATCACAGCTCAAAAATATACAGCATAACAACATCAGTCTAGGTCACATATATGATAGGATTTACTGGAAAATAACAACATTTATAGATCTTTTATAGTTATATAACTTTATATATTCAATGCATATAAACCCTAAAATATAAATAAGAAAATTACATCTTTAAAAATAAACTAGAAGTGTACGTTACAATGTATTTGAGTCCTTAAATACCCCCTTTGCCTTTCTACTATTTTAATTTGGTTCCTCACTGGCAGGAATTGTGATGTTGCACAAAATATATTCTATGTTCCCTAGAGTTGGCAAAACCTGCTGGTTTTCGGAGTTAATCACTAATTAATAGTTTGAAAACACAAAGTCATTATGTCATTTCCAGACAATGAGCTTTTAAATGGTGCATGTTATGTCCTAGCCTTTTCAGTAAGAAAAAATAAGTTTTATTCTGCTGGAAACCAGATGGCGGGTAAGTATTATTATGAGGCTATGCAAATCTCAAAGCAATAAGCATGAAATCAAAACAAGAATTCATTCTCCTCTCCTCTTATCATGATTGTTGTTTTGCTGAATCAACTTATGGAATAATACAACTCCTACAAATTAGGCCACTGGACGCTTTGGCAATGATGAGTTGATAATCCATCTCCTCTTTCTTTTTCATATAGGAGATCTGAAAACAATTTTTACCTATACTTTCAACCTTCCTAATATCTTGTTCTACATGCGAAACTTAAATGAGGCAATGTTATTCAAGGCTGAGTCTTCTCAGTAAACATACTTGAAAAGTTTACTGGCTCTATTACTATTACAATTTATTTATCAAAATATTTTGACCAGCTTATGTTTCGGATTAGCCACGTTTTTTCCTGTTAGGAATGAAATCCAAAGGAGTTATTTGTTAATTTCTCTCACTTAAAGAGTAGACATGGAAACACCAGTTTCACCCTACAACTAAAACTCCACAATTCAAATAAGCTTTTCAAAGTTCAACCACCAATATAGCTGCATCACTTTGCAGCATTCAAAAACTACAAAAATAGCAGAACACTCTGAAAAATCCTGAATTGTTAAGCCTGACCCAAAAGAAAACTGAGAAACCAAATACGCAATATTGATGTCCAAAGGAAAGTGGCTTCTAAATATTTAGAATATTTACTTATTATAGTACTCCTAAAGTGTATGCAAAACATACACTTAAAAAAATTTCCTGTGGAGCTAAATATTTTGAAAAGGTCTGCTGCTAATAAATTTTAGTATTGAACTTTATAATTTTGCATTTTAAATCCTCAGATGTAGTATTTAATATTTATAGAAACTTCTCCATATTCTTACATAATAATGTTTCCTATCTGCATTAATATATTAAAACATTTCTAGCTACTATTACATTGTGTAATTTTATGAAGCAGTTACAATTATCTAATACTGCTATTAGTTTATAATGAAATAATATCAAACTATGACAAAAGAATAATCCACAAAAATAAACCGAAACTCTTCTCCCTGACAGACTTCTTGCCAAATGCAGTTTCCCTTAATGAAAAAAAAATCGGATTTGTCTAAGAATTTTCAAGTAAATAATTATCCTTTTTAAAATCTCTTGCCATCACTACTAACACATCTCTCTGATCTTGAGTGACCCTGTCTGTACAGGTCTGAACAAGGTTGGCCAAGATGTCTTCTATAGGCCTCTTCCAATGTCAAGCATTCTATGGTTCTGTATAAGTATCAGGAGATATTGGACATTTTCTTATGCTATCTCATCAGGACCTAGAACAAATAAAGCCCTCTGCAGTGTTCTAGCACTTCCAAACACGGCATCAAATAGTCTCGGAGGTAACAAACATGACTTCCTTGAGTTCCTCTGAAACTATCAAATCAAGAATGAGTGCTCTAATGAGATTTTAATTAGATACATTTGTAGCACTGAGTCAATAGCTCCAATGGATCCATGACTGCAATCAACAATGCCTGTATTTGGGTCCTGGAAGGTTTGACTCTGTCTTAGACAAGGTCTTCACTCCAACTTGCCTTTCATTTTACACTACAGTTGCATTTCTTCTGTCTGCCGGTGTTCTATATTAAACTTGTGAAAAATTGCACTGACACTCTTCACATGACATTCTTTATATGTGCACAAGCACACAGTACAGTATGTTTAGCAATCACACAAAATCCACTGGTGTATTTTGTTTCATGTTGCACACTGCATTCATAAAAAAATTATGCTTAGTTAACTGAATTTGGTACCACTGAACTAGGTCTCCAGGGAGGAGGCTGATCTGGAAACATAGAACTGATCTCAACATCATACTTTGCCCATACTTTGCCATACTTTGATATCATCTTTTATGCATTTCAGTTTTAAAGATCAAGATGCCACTTTTGCATATCTTCCTTCTAACAATTATTCCTTATTAGAAAAGAAGTCACTATAGCATTTTTCCTAATGTTTAATGAAATATTTCTTTTCAGTTTTAATCTATTTCTCTTCTAAAGATACAACAGTTTTTCAGATGTTTATACCTTCAAATACTATGCCTTTTGTCATGACCCTTAAAACTATCACCTTACTAAAAGGCAAGTGTTCTTACAATTTAATCTTTCTCACATACTACAGTCGAACTGTTACACAGATATGGATCTCACTGCTTGATCCTCTGAGAACCCTCCTCTGTTTTTCCTTACATCTTCTGGTACTGAGGTGAGCAGAACTGAATACAGCACAAATTCTGCATATAGTTTCTGCTTCATAGAGATCAAAAAGGCAGAATACAGAAAACATTATGTGAGACTGTCATACCTCAGAGAGGTCTGAAAAAAGAGAGAGAACCTATGACACTTGGAGTACAACAAGTACCCAGGACTAAGCCAGGGGTTAAAGTGGGTGTTATTCATTACGGTCACACAGACAACAGACTCAAGTGAGTTGTAATATTAAACAGTGTCAATATCAAGACTGGTTTCATAAGAAAAGGTTTGAAATCAAATTTGAAAATAAACTAGCAATATTGATAAAAATGGTCAGTCATGGTTCATAATACAGAAAAAAATGCTAAAAACAACTCATCACAGTCCTTCCAACATGCTGAGTAACAGCATCAAGGCATATGGTAACAGCAATTGTTCCAAAAATAGTTAGATGTTCAAGATAGACATGTTTATAGAAGAGATGTTACTAAAAGCAGAAGTATAAACCAGTCTGCAATAATCTGAAATCCCACCACGCATTACAATATATGGGTGACGATTGAGGAGAGGAGCTGTGGTTTCTCACCTCAGTTCATGTCAAAGAACTGGAAAATATTTTTTAAAATCTGCAGCATAAGAAAACCAGACCATGGAATGGCAGACTGAAGCTGATGTTCATTTTTACTGGTTAATATTTTTCTCTTACTCTTGTTTTCCTCCTCCTTGTCTCCTCTGCCATCACTGTCACTCAACCACCATCATATATGGCGAATCAATATGCTTTAATTTAAAATATTTTACAGTTAATTCATATGACTATCAATAATATTAGATTGTTATGTAAATACCACTGGAGAAACTATTGTTATCATGTCACTACCAATGTGTAACTGCTATTTATTTAGCACAAGGCTGCTGGATATGTTTTTTTTCTTTTTATGTACCCTTTTGAGGGTTTTCTTGATGTCCCAGCAAAAGAAATACTCAGAGTAGGATTTTTTTCTCATCATCAATATCCAGGCTTGAAATATCCTTAAGGGTTATACTGTTGCCAGTTAATGTCCTCAGATGTCCTTCCAGTTTTTTCTGGCAAGCAATATCAAATTTCAGGGAGTAATACACAATACAAACCAACATATTTGTTCCTTAACCAAAACAGGTAATACCAGACGAAGGAAATCAGTTTTGGTTTTTAACTTAGAAAAGAAAGCAGCAGGGAGAGGAGGAAAGTTTGTGAAGAGAAATTTGAAGCCATCTTCAAAAAAATAAGCATGCTTTCTTCCATGTTGCCACACTCTCTGCCTCACGTGCTTTGCAGGCTTCCATCATGACATTCATAAACCTTTGTACCTAGAACATTTTGTGGGGCACAGCCTTCCAATTACAACATACAACCATAAATACGCCACATCTGATTTAAGCCTCGGAGCCAAGAACACAGTAAGGCAGAAAAGGCTACTGTGGCTTGATACTGACAGGAAAGAGGTGTACTTTGGTTTCGACCAGTACAACTTATTTATGACCATATATATGCAAGAGTAGTACCAAGAAAATATAATTTGTCATGAGATCATAGAGTTCTCCATCGGCTATGTGCCAAGAAGGGGCACAAATCAAACCTCCGTGCTCGACTTTCGGAGGGCTGACTTTGAGCTGTTTAGGAACTTGATTGAGAGGGTACCATGGGAAAAAGCCCTTAATGGCAGAGGGGTCCAGGAGGGCTGGACATACTTTAAGGATGAG
>WEKX01016493.1:2972-15295 GCA_013390025.1 Pitta sordida | reverse complement strand
GGGTATTAGATGGTGAGTTGGACTAGATGATCCTTGTGGGTCCCTTCCAACTCATAATTTTCTGTGATTCTGTGATTCTGTGAATTCAATACTTATAATATTCCTTTGGAGCTCACACTGTATAGAACAAAGCTATGTTGTGTTGTAGAATCATTGATTAATCATTTTTATCAATTTAATAAAAAATAAATTATTTTAATTTATATTCTTAGAAAATTATTTTCTAATGTTTTCATTGTTGGTTACTTTTTTGCTATGGTTATTGCTGGTGTACTATACTATTTTAGAAAGAGTTGTCTTCAAAATCATACAACTTATTCTTGATGGACAAAGACGTGTAACACCAGCAAGCTTTTATGAATAACTTCATCAAACCAGTTATATGAAAGGTAAGATGAAATGAAAAATACTAGTAGAAGAAAACCATTGTTGGGTTCAGATATATATTCTGAGGAAAATGCATCAGAAACAAGCATTTTAAAATTAAGCCCTATTATCTGACTGAAAGCTATAGATTGGGAATTGCAACATGAGAAATTCTTTAAAATGTATTATTTGAACTGAACAGCAAAAAGGAGATCAAATTGGTTTTTAAATATCTTGGGAAATTGTGTAGCTAACTACTACTGTGTTCTTACATGAGTCTCAATCTAAAGAAAACCTGAAGAAAACCTAAAGACAAACCGAAGAAGAAGGAAACTTTTCACAAACGTTAGATGGTTTTCAACATAAAACTAATTTTGTTAAAGGTCTACTAGTTGGCAGTGCTAATGCCAGCATTCTAAGTAATTTCTACATGTGTTCTAGAAGCTATTAAAAATTACAAAAACTAGTCAGTATAGCAAATACATAGTTTCATTCATATCTTATTTCCAGTGAGAATCACCACTGGGACAATAAAAATATCCGGTGTTTATCCTAACTAGCAAGATTCCTTCTCTTTGAAAAAGGCTGGAAGAGAACATTTTGCATTTCTTGATCTGATCAGTGTTAAACATGACCATTTGAAATGTATGGAAACTGAAAATATACACTGATATACTCAAACTGGTATCAAGAATCTGATCTGCTTCAGAATCGTCTAGGAGGGAGATCTGCTTTTGATTTAAATGTCTTTGCAAAAGAAAACTGCAAGCTCATCAGTGTGACTACCAATTAAGCTGCTAACTCCAGACTGAAATTGACTTCTTGTAAAGAATACAAGACCTTCATCAACTCCAATGTAAGAAAAGCTTGGTTTAAGAGACACATAATGGGAGTATAAAGAGAAATATTCATGTACATTTAGGTTGTTACTTTTTGAGTATGGAAGCAGAGATAAGCCTCTTAAGTGTCAAGGTTTTAGTTTGAAAATGACAATATGAACCTCTCATTGCTGTCTGTACTTGTGTATTGGGGTTGTGTGACCAGGTTTTGGTAGGTGTGATACAAGATGGCTTCAGTGACATTCTACCAGAAGCTTCTCCTGTGTCTATCAGGGCCAATGTCACACAGCTCCAGGACAGATCCACCACTGGCTAAAGCCAAACCAATCAGGAGTGGTAGTAACATCTCTGTGATAAAACATTTAATAAGGAAAAAAAGTTATAGTGCAGACAAAATTCCAGCCAGAGAAAAGCAGAGTGGGAACATATGAACAACAGTGCAGACACCAAGGCCAGTGGAGAAGGAGAGGGAGGAGGTGCTCCAGGCCCTGGAGTTGAGGTTCCCCCGCAGCCCATGGCGAAGACCATGGTGGAGCAGCTGTGACCTTGCAGCCCATGGAGGACCATAAGGAAGCAGAGATCCACCTGCAGCCCATGGAGGAGCCCATGCTGGAGCAGGGGGATTCCCAAAAGTGGCTGTGACTCCATGGGAGGCCCATGCCAGAGCAGAGTCCTGGCAGGGACCTGCTAACTCATAGAGAGAGGAGCCCATGCTGGAGCAGGTTTTCCTTGCAGAACTTGTGGGTCTATGAGGGACTCACGCTGGAGTAGCCTGGATCTGAAGGACTGCATACCATGGTGGTGGGAAAGTGACCTTCATTGTAGCATTACATGGAGAACTGTTGCCCATGGGATGGACTCACATTCCAGAAGTCCATGGAGAACTGTCTTCCATGGTAGGGATTCCAAGCTGGAGAAGGAGAAGGACTCTTCTCTCTGAGCAGTAGCAGAAACAATCTGTGGTGAACTGACTGTAACCTTCGTCCCCATCTTCCTCCACTGCTGAGGTAGGAGGAAGAATTGCAGGAGGGAGGGGAGAGGGGAAGGTGTTTTTAAGAGATATTTTATTCCTCATTATCCTGCTCTGATTCTGTTAATGATAAATTTAATTAATATCCCCACTTTGAGTCTGTTTTGCTTATGATGGTAGTCAACCACAGAATCACAGAATATTCTGAGTTGGAAGGGACCCACAGGGATCCTGTATGGGCATTCACTCCCAAGTCTTGTGGAACCCACAACCCTGATGCCATGAACACACAACTATGGTGCCATGAACAACTGATGAACCCTGTGTTATATTTTCTCTCCTCTGTCTAGTTGCAGAGGGGAGTGACAAAATGGCTTTGGTGGGTAGCTGGTGTCCAAACAGGGTGAAACCCTATGTGTTGACAGTCACCAAAATCACAAGAAGTTCAAGGGAAAATCAGTGCATACCTACACTGGTTTCTACTCACTTCAACAATGACAAATACGACTATGACGAAGATAGTCACCTGGCCAATCAAAGGAAAACAGGTCACTGAAGTAAATATTACCCCGTTGAATAGACATTGAGAACTATATGATAAAGCCTTGTGAAATACTGGTGGTACTTGTCTATTTTGGCAGGTTTTTAAATTTTCTTTCCCTCATTTCCCTTGCCTTGTTTTCCATTTTTACTGATTCTCTAGTAGATCTTTCTCAAAAAAAAAAACCAAAACACAAAACAACAAAAAAACATTATTGTTTCATGTTATACTGACTTTTGTGAGATGTTTCCTTTAGCCTGGAGAAGAGGAGGCTGAGGGGAGACCTTATCACTCTCTACAACTACCCAAGAGGAGGTTGTAGCCAGGTGGGGGTCAGTCTCGTCTCTCAGGCTATCAGTGACAGAGGGGACACAGTCTTAAGCTGTGTCGGGGAGGTTTAGAGCAGACATCAAGAAGAACTTTTTTACAGAGAGAGCGGTCCCTCAGAGGAATGGGTTGCCCAAGGAGGTGATGGGAGTCACCATCCCTTGAGGTGTTTAAGAAAATATTAGATGATGTATTTAGTGGTATGATCTAGATAATAGGATGGTCTGTAGGTAACAGGATGGCAATAGGTTAGGTAACAAGTGATAGGTTGGACACGATAAACACTATGGTTTTTTCCAACCCTACTAATTCTGTGATTTTCATCGTAATAGTGCTACTACACTAGGAGACACATGGAGAATTCCTGGGCTTCTCTCATGCTGCCACTTCTGCAACTGGGCTGCTGCCATCACGCATGCTTGAACATCACCCTGGTGGGGGAAGCTCTGGCAGGGAAGGGGGTCGGTGGTGTCCCTGGACTCTGGTCGGCACGGGTCTGCGCCACCAGCACGCTCTTGGAGCCCGGGAACCTTAACTTTGCAACACTGTGACACGCAGAGCCCCTTATGGCAGGGTGGGCATTGGTGTTGGAGTTTCTTTCCCTTTAACTGTGGTGGCTACGATACATACATCCACCAGTCCCTAGTGTGGAAGCAGCAGCGCTGGCCATATGGACGTAGTAAAACACTGCTTCCTCCTGCCGCGGCAGTGGGAGGGCATGGGGGAACAGAAGCCTCCTCCTGGCACAGCAGCTGCAGCCACAGCGTGGGCATGTGCCATCGCTGCCCCGTCCCAGCACACAGTGCTTGCCCCACTGCAGCTGTGGCCAGCCCAGCCCCACATTCATGTGCCATTTTCCCTTGGGCTATGTCATCACCATGTGCACCAGGCGCGCAGTCCCCCAGCCCAGCCCGCATCACCTTCCCCGCCTGTATCCCAGGAAACAGTAGCATAGGGATGCACGCACACAGGCACTGCCCGCTCGCAGTTCACAGGCACTCTGCACACACAGGCAGGGGGGGAAAGTGGACGTTACACTCCAGTCGCAGTCCCTGTGGAGGATGATAAGCGCTGCTCCTGTCTGTGGGCAGCTATGGAAGGTTTTATACAGACTTTCTCAAAGGTTTAATGTTATGTATTGAATGGCTATTAGCACCTCTGGAATGCCCACGGTGGCCACGAGTCCGGCAGGGCATGGCGTGACTTGTGGCGGTGCTGCNACCTTAACTTTGCAACACTGTGACACGCAGAGCCCCTTATGGCAGGGTGGGCATTGGTGTTGGAGTTTCTTTCCCTTTAACTGTGGTGGCTACGATACATACATCCACCAGTCCCTAGTGTGGAAGCAGCAGCGCTGGCCATATGGACGTAGTAAAACACTGCTTCCTCCTGCCGCGGCAGTGGGAGGGCATGGGGGAACAGAAGCCTCCTCCTGGCACAGCAGCTGCAGCCACAGCGTGGGCATGTGCCATCGCTGCCCCGTCCCAGCACACAGTGCTTGCCCCACTGCAGCTGTGGCCAGCTCAGCCCCACATTCATGTGCCATTTTCCCTTGGGCTATGTCATCACCACGTGCACCAGGCGCGCAGTCCCCCAGCCCAGCCCGCATCACCTTCCCCGCCTGTATCCCAGGAAACAGTAGCATAGGGATGCACGCACACAGGCACTGCCCGCTCGCAGTTCACAGGCACTCTGCACACACAGGCAGGGGGGGAAAGTGGACGTTACACTCCAGTCGCAGTCCCTGTGGAGGATGATAAGCGCTGCTCCTGTCTGTGGGCAGCTATGGAAGGTTTTATACAGACTTTCTCAAAGGTTTAATGTTATGTATTGAATGGCTATTAGCACCTCTGGAATGCCCACGGTGGCCACGAGTCCGGCAGGGCATGGCGTGACTTGTGGCGGTGCTGCACTGGGTCTCAGCAGCCGCCCAGGGCATACTGTGGGCAGGCGGCAGTGATGCTTCCCCGTGCAGGACTAAATTGCCCTGAGCACCCTGAGACATGCCNGCTTCCTCCTGCCGCGGCAGTGGGAGGGCATGGGGGAACAGAAGCCTCCTCCTGGCACAGCAGCTGCAGCCACAGCGTGGGCATGTGCCATCGCTGCCCCGTCCCAGCACACAGTGCTTGCCCCACTGCAGCTGTGGCCAGCCCAGCCCCACATTCATGTGCCATTTTCCCTTGGGCTATGTCATCACCATGTGCACCAGGCGCGCAGTCCCCCAGCCCAGCCCGCATCACCTTCCCCGCCTGTATCCCAGGAAACAGTAGCATAGGNCCTGTGTGGGCGCCCACTTGGGAGTTGGACTAGATGATCCCTGTGGGTCCCTTCCAACTCAGAATATCTATCCTGTGAACTTGTGAGCCCTTCACGGTAGGGACCGAACATGGAGACACACAGGAGCCAGGCAGGGACTGTGGCATGGCACCGCAGGACTACAAATGCCACAGTGAGCAGGAAGCACTGCGCACCCTCCCGAGGGGGCCAGGCCAGTGCTCTCCCAGAGGGAGCGCTGGCACAGACCCTCTGCAGAGCTGAGGCACTGCACATGCCTCAGCCGGAAGCTCCATAAGAGAAAATTTTCTCGATTTGGTGAGGTCGCAATGGAGAAGTTGCAATGAACGGAAGTATGACTGTATACTAGAGAGAGAGAGAGAGCATAAATTACATATAGTATAAAGAACTATGTATAGCAGGCTGTTCACCTCTTGGAAATGTGCATATAAAATTCTGCTTGTGGAACTGGGCTGGTCAGCACATGACTATGAATACAAGTTTTGTTACCTTTTCAGCCAAACAACTGCAGCTTGTAGTTCAGGAGTGAAGCTTGGATACACAGTAATAACATCCATCTAAATTTGTAAAATTTGTATCTATGCCTTGAGCCAAACTTTCATCCTTTGAAGCTCTATTTCAAAAGATAGGTCTCATTTCTGGGAATCTAACCAGTTACTGCAGAAGTAACCAGTGACACTAGGGTTTCACTTTTAAATAACATTTTTCTCGATCTATGTTATTATGTGATGCTTTGCAGCTGCAGTGATTCAACTACTTATACCTGTTCCATTACATGAAAACATTATACATATAATTTTTGATAAAAATTCAACTTAATTCTAGTTGTTAAATATAATCTGTATTAATTATTAATCTGTTGTTTATAAAGGAATACGGTAGTAGCCTATTTTCTGCTTTCAGTCACATAACATTTTTTTCAGGATTACAGAAGTTTAAAGAAAAGCAAAAGACAAGAAATAAGTTCTCACAGGCATCAACAGCCAATTCCTCAGTATCTTTTACTTACTTTTTATTGCAGCATGTTTTAGGACAAGTCTTCTGGAGATAGGAAACCTCACTAGGATTGCTAAAGCATGGAATATTTTATTTTTTTAAATACTTTGGTTATAATTCACCTTTGTTTAAAGAGTAAGTGTTCCCTACAGTAAATTCACTATACCTGGATGGGGGAATACAGCTTGTTACACTTTTGAAAAATCAGCTGTAACTTACTATCAGTCCTACATGACCTTACAGAACCAAGGCAGAATTCTTGTAGTTAATGCGTATTATTGATGCAAAGCCCATAGGATTTAATAATAAGGTCTTGAGAAACACAGAAAGCCAGTGTTCTAGAGTTACACTCATACAAAACAAGTTGTGGCTGTGCTCTTTGAATTGCACCAATTCTATCTGTTTATCTTTAAGCACGAGATGGATGCACAATATGATGACAAGACATTAGAAGGCATCATGAAGACATTACTACCAAATGTGCTTCAGTGAGTACAACATATGCTACTGAGATAACAGAAATATGATGGAAGGATAAGATATTGCCCAGGGAAATCATTTACTGAAGACAGATAAACAAAGCATGAAGGGTAAAACCCAATATAATGGAGTTGTTGTTGTAGAATACTAGGAAGTCTACTAATGTAAAACATTGCCTCAGTTTCACTGACCGGTATTTCAAGAATATACCAAAGAAGCTACATTATCAAAAGTAAAATGGTTCCAGCTTCTTGGAAGAGTAATGGGACTCAAAGGCATCTAGTAAGAACTAGTCTTGCCTCATGATTAGTGTAGTCAATTGATAGAGGGCAGATACCTTCATCTCAGCTACTAATCTCAGCCTGGTCCTGCAAGTAGTAAAGGCAGAGTATGTGGCATCTGCCTCAAGCCACGACATCTCCATGATGCTCAGAAGCGGATTTTTAGCCTTTCTTTCTCCACACTCAGTGTGAGAGTAATTCATCATCCTCTGGAGGAACACAGGTCTCTCGCAGATTAGAGGGAGGAGGTGGCCCAAAATATTTCATACAGGAACTCAGAGTAACCTACTAAGGCAGACACTGAAATTTTTTAAAACCTGTACTTGACATCTATAGTGCTCCAGTCCTTAAAATGAACCATCTACTAATAATATTCGTATCACACTGTAAATGCTGAAAATAATTTTTAAAAAAAGGATGAAAAAGAATGAGGTGCCAATCTGTTGGAAACTTGGCAGAACATATTGAAAGGGACAAGGCTTTAGAGAAGGAACACATCTGGAGTGATATTTGTGCTTGCAACCTCCACGTAAACAACTCTTTTAATTAGTGATGGTTTCACTTCAGAAATGGGATTCTTACCAATCCCACAGCCACATAGCAAGCTTTGATTAATTAATGCTTTTTAGCACTTTGACACTGGATAACCTATTACCAAAATACAAAGATGTATTATTAATTTCCACTATGAGCAACAAAATACCACGTAATAGGAACACGGTACACTAAAATCCATAAATTACAGGTAAGTAAGTAAAAACGACATTTTCCAACTATATGTTCATTCATCAATCTCAGAAACTGCATATGTGTTTATGCTTGAATGATATTTCCTGAAGTTTTAAGGTGTGTGCTGGATCAGACAATAAATATTCTTACTTATTACAACTAGACCTAACATCAACTGAAACAGATTAAGTATTTTTATTTACTTCAGAGGCTGTTAACAGATTTTATGTTTTTATAAGAGTAAGAATAAACAAAGATAGCCATCAGGAAAGATGTCAACGAATAATAATCCAAATCAATGGTAAGGCCACATGATGTTGCATCACACATTTCTGGCTGGTTGTTCAGCTGTTCTGGAATCAACAAGCTTCACCTGTTGAAAATTTTGTTCATTAGAGTTTATTCAATTTGCAGATACAATTGTTTTATCATTTTTCTTCTCCAAAATATAAAAGCAAGTTTGTCAGAATCATTGTCTCACCATTAATACTAAAGCGGCTCATTATCTCTTCAGACAGAATAGCCCACTCTCCAAACATCGCAGAGAAAATTCCAATTCTTTCATGAAAGTCAGAAACTGAGGAAACATCATAAGAACTGGACACAGCTTTCAAGACCAGTGTAAAAATTGCATTTTGGCTGTTGTTTGTGAAAGGACAGGAGTCATTCCTGACAACTACAAGCGCTTGTCCCTTGTCTCTACTCAATTTGACGATTAAGCCCACAGCTGCTTGTTAAGCTCTGAAAGTGAAGAGTGCTAATCTACAATAAAACTTGTCTACAAATGCTGTCAGAGGAAGCAGTCAGGTACAAGCCCTCTAGGTCAATGCATTTGAGATGTAAGGCCTACAACATCAATTTATGGAAATTTACTGCCTGTCACAAAGTACTTCCTAATCAACTAAGTTACAATTAAGCTAGAAATAGAAGCCATAACTTCTCCTAATCCAAGACTTTGGGCCTTTTCATGAAGTTTTGCTTTAAGAAAAAAAGTCACCAAAGTTTTAACTCCAGAAAAACAACTATAATAAAATCTTAATACAAAGCAAAAATAAATGCAAAATGTCTGCTAATTATAAAAGGATTAAAAAATAGCCCAGTTTACAATTATGGTTCCTTTTACTAATTTTCACTACATATGACTAGTTTTACTAATTCATACTCACTTTGCCTGACAATTAACAAGTTCTGTCCTGCAAAGGATAAAATTTTATTTTATCAACAGGTACTAAAATACATGGTATGTGCTGAGGATAATCAGTTCTTTTTTTTAAAAAAAGTAAACATTTAAACCATAGGCCTCATTTTTGAACTCAACAAACAGATACACAGTAAAAAAACCCCTTAATTTCTTGTGCATAAATTTTAGCACACAGCACAGGGTGAAATCGTCACTCACTGTAAGCCTTGTAATAAACCAGAAAAACATCTCATTAATAAAATATCACTAATCTAAAGCATAACATTTTCTAGGCTGTACCAATAAAAATACCTTTTAGTAGAGCTAATTCTCCCTGCACGAAATCAATTTTCTGTTGCCACTGGACTGTGATTTCCCTTTTCAGGTACAGCGTTCATTGCATTTTGTTTTTGCCTGAAAACTTACAAATTACACATATGTTCTACAGATAAGTCAAACTTTAGATGTAAAGCTAAACTCCGGAGAAAAAGTTCACAGTTCAAGTAAAAATATGAGGAGACTGTAAAGCACTATTTTCTCTATATCTTGCTTAGATATTACAATAAAAATTAAGGTTTCTGTAATGTATGTTTTATTTTCAGTAGTAAATGCTACAGAATATATGTCTTCAATACAAGAAATTAACTAATCTGTTTCTGGCTTTAAAAGACAATGTACTGATGTTGATGATTGATGAAAATCTCTAACACTCATGAGATTCAAGGCACCAAAAATGCTCTTCCACAAGAGCTACCAGTGGTATCTTTCCCATCTAGTAAGCAATCTACATAAAATTTCAAGCCCCAATTTTGGAACCCAAATCAAACCTACTGCTATTCTAGTAAACATAATGTAGGCAGCAAGTGCTCCAAGAAGACTTTGTCTATGGTCTCCTATGAGGACAGTCTGAGAGCCTAATGTTGTCACACAACAGTAACCACAAATATCAAACATTGCATATATTTGCGTGTCAGTTAACAGCCTATAGCACTTTAGAGACTGTTTGAGTTTAGACTAAGCTACTTGTACCAAAAAAATAATTAGGTTTATTTAATTTACTTGCTTGTTTCATTCCAAATCTAACACAGGAGAGGGCATCCTGTAATACTGGCTGTAAAAGAATTCCTATCGCCTTCAAACTATAGCACCGAAGTTCGACCATTTGCCATTTTTCTTAAGGGAATACACCACAATAAGCTATGCTGATCAAAACAGATCTCTTTATGACTTAGAAAAGGATTAAATTGAATGGTTCTACAAGTGGTTTTAGACCACTTTGGAGTATTCTACAAAAGACATATGTGGGATTTGCATTTTAAGTCCAGTCTTGTCCTGGTCCAATTGTACTTAGTGGCTACTGCCATCATATGTTCCCCTTTTGTTCCTTAGAAGGTTATCAGGGACTGTAGATATTCCCTTCTGAAGAATTTTAAAGCCAACGGGTAAATGAACTCGAATTCAAGTGAGGGTCAAATTCTGATGGATACCATAATTTAGGTACCACTCAGTATTTACAAATTTTGTAATTCCATAGGAAGGCTGCTAAAGGGAATGCACAAAAGTAGTGAGATTTCTTTCTCTCCTAAAATCCATTTAATATCGCCTTTGGTTTTTTCCTCTAGAGAACTGAAAGGTATGAATATACTGCCTTCCCTTTGCACTTCTTTCCCATCTAAAAATCATGAACACTCTGTTTTATATTTTATATTTATTTTATTGTCTTATACTGGACCTCAAGGTTTTGATGATAATGAAAGGTGCTATATATACAAGATAAATTCATTTTCCCACTCATATTCAAAAAGAGATCAGGAGTATCGCTGCTTTGAGATTGCATATTGTTTCCTCAGTATAACTTCTTCACATGTGTGTATATGCATGTATGGATTACACTTCCATACATCATGTTAATTCTCAGATATCTACATTATCATGACAAAATTCATTTCCCAGGAAATGCCCTACAAGGAAAGCTCAGAGAACTAGATCGCTGCTCACCTTTTGGATGGTTAACACTAAGTAAGGTGACTTGTTTTCCAAAAATGTTTTGGTACTTTGGTTGCACAAAACAGCTTTTCAGAGTCGGTATTGGATTGAGACTCATTCAGTAGGAGATATAATGGATTAGATACGCCTATTCCATTAGAATAGACTTGAAGAAAATGACCACAACACATCCAGGGTATATACCACGCTCTTTGTGGGCATCTCTTCCCTCCCTTGTGCAGAAATACCGCAGTAACCAAAATAATACATAAATTATTCTAATTTGTATTTTTAGCTGCAACTGAATAGTGAAATTTGAAAAGCAATAGCAACAGTTTGTAGACCAGGTAAAAACAAACCGCAATGTCCACAAACAACTGTTCCATTTTTCCATTACTGGACACTAGACCTCCTTCAACCACATGCAGACAACTTCACCTCCCCAGACAGCTTCTTTTCTCCTACTTTCTCATTTCATTTCCCCATTCTCCATACATAAACAAAATTTTTCCGGCTGCTTTTGTGCACTCAGGAAAATTTCTAAAGCAAAGCAAACCTGAGGTGAAATGGCTGAATATTACCAAAAAGAGAGAACTATTACCGTAAAATCTTTCCAGTCTCTCCTCAGCCTTCTGAGTCCTCACAGACTCAGTAAATGTGTACTATATGAAAAATCTACACATTTCTCAGTGTTTATCTATATTTGGGGTTGTGAAACATAATTTTCAGGATATTGCAATTTCCTCAGAAACATGAGTTTAATATTTAACTACTAAATATATTAGTAATTATAATATAATTTAATGTCATATTATGGTTAATATGAAACCACATTCAACAAGTGTTCTGAGACAATTTCCTCTACCTAAACTTTGGTTTTCTGTTCATAATTTAAGTACTAAAGTACCAGAATTATCTGTTATCCAACTTATTACCTCTTGTAACTCATTTATTAAATTCTCCTATTTATTGGCCCAGCTAATTCCTGTTAGTCTGAACTCCATCAGCACCCATTCCTCTCTCTCTCTGAAGTACACAAGCAATGCTTTCAGACAATTTGTACCATAATTTAAAAATATCGTACAAAGAATATTTAACAAAAGGATTAGAAGTTACTTTATGAGTAATATTTTCTTTTTTTTTTTCTCAGCACAAATGTAGCCCTCATTTGGAAATACAGAAAAGACAGATGTATCATCACAACCCTAAAACATCTGATTTAAAATTGATTGTTGCTTGATTTGACAATATTTTTGAATCTGGATTTTAAAAATTAAGAACACTGAATCACTGAAGCTAAGCAAAGTATTTTTTTTAAATAGGAAAATTGTTC
>WEKX01016487.1:0-17803 GCA_013390025.1 Pitta sordida | reverse complement strand
GTTGGACTTGATGAACTCTATGGTCTTTTCCAACCTTACTGATTCTGTGATTCTGTGATTCTGTCCCTTCCCAGGATCTTGCCCACCCCTAGCCTACTGGTGAGGGGGTAAATGTTGAAAGACAGTGCTGATGCTGTCCCAGCGCAGCTCAACAGTAGTCAAAACACTGGTGTGTTATCAACACCCTTTAGCTATCAATGCAGAGTACAGCACTGGGAGGGCTGCTGTGGGGAAATGAACTCCATCTCAGACAGAAACAATACACTTTGTCTCAACCCATGAGTTTTACTTTTTTTCAGATTCTCTTCCCCCATCCCACTGGGGAGAGGGGAGTGAGGGAATGGCTGCATGGTGTTTAGCCAGGTTAAACCAAAACACACTTTAAAAAAAATCCCAATCAACAATATTTTAAATTTAAAATTTCTTTGGATTGTTAATTTGCCGGAAATGAGAATGTGCATAATTGACAAAAAAGGGAAGAAGATAACATATAGAATTAGTGCTTTAAATGTATGGTTATTATCTGTAGCATAAACTTTTTTAATATTGCTCTCCTTGCTTTCTTGGCTTGGCTTCAACTTTTTTTTATTTAGTATTATCTTATGATAGTTTTTCATATGTTATTCTCAATACATGCTGCCCTTTCACTGTTTCCCTTTCACTAAGGGGTTCTTTGTATCACTTCCTTTGTACACTGTAGTTTCTTCCTCCCTAGAATGTCTTTTGCAATATGTTGATTCTTATACAGCAGCAAGAGTCTAAATATGTATCTACTGAACATGTAAGACTATCTTTGCATACATATAATTTGGGTTTCTATTTCTCTGAACTGCTACACTCTGATGCATTGTTTAAAAGTTTTTCAATGCAACAGTCCTTTGATTTCCTTAATTCAGCTAATATTAGAGTAACAGTTTTCTTTTTTTCTGTCTAGAGGTTGCAATGCTAGACTACTACTGGTAATAGCTACTGCACAAAGCTGATAATAGAAATACTGATAAATATTGACTCTTGTTACAGTTGGCTATTCAAACCATTAATTGTTGCATCATCATTGAAAAGTTAACTTCAGTGGTTCATGAAAACTTTGTGCAGGAAAAATCCTTATAACATTAAGTTTCTTTGTTTTGCTTGGAATCTGTACATATGTTTTAACAGTGATGTTATACGTTGTCACTGGTATGGCATAAATAAGAATAAGATAAAGATTATTAAGGAAATGACAGTGATATTTTGGTTTATATGTATTGTATATGTAATTTTCAAAAATGTTGACTTAAAGTAAGCGTAAGCAAATCATGATTTCAGAATGTTCAGTAAACAACATAAATGCTGACAGAAGAAGTCTTACCACTTCATGAATTGTTAACACATATATTTACATCAAGTTCCTTTAATTTATTTTGTCTTCAAAAATATGCTCAATTTTTGTCATTTCATTAGTATAACAATAGTGGATTGTAATGTGCGATGTATTTGTAAATTTTTATTGCTTTGGAAATGCAGTTCAAATTGTGATGATCTTTTTGGGGGGGTGGTGGTGTGTGGGGTTTTTTTTGTTCTTTTGTTTGTTTTAAATAGTGGTGGACTTTACAATTGGGATCTTTATAGTGAATGAGAACTACAGGAGTTGAGTATAGACTATGCTGGATTACAGGAAATAAACAAGATAGTTCAGTGGTGACTAAACCTTTTCTTTCCGTGGAGGGGGTGAAACAGTTCCTGGTAGTAGTTTGAACAGAGAATGTTTAATGTTAAAGAAATATTTTTAGATAAATTTTGAAAAATGTACTACTCCTTTTTAAATTGTACTGGTTTTGGCTGGGATATAGTTAATTTCTTCCCAGTAGCTGCCAAAGTGATGTGGTTTGGATTCAGTATGAGAATAATGCTGATAACACACTGATGTTTTGGTTGTTGCTGAGCAGTGCTTACCCTGAGTCAAGGGCTTTTCAGTATCTCAGGCTCTGCCAGGGAGGAGCTACACAAGAAGCCAGGAGGGAGCATGGCCGAGACAGGTGACCCAAACTGGCCAAAGGGATGTTCCACACCATAGAACATCATGGCCAGTATATAAATTGGGAGTTGGTTGGAGGTGACCAATTGCTGCTCGGGGACAGGCTGGGCATTGATCAGCAGGTTGTGAGCAACTGTATTGTGCATTGCTTGCTTCTCTTTGGTTTTATTCCTCTTTCTTTTTGGTTATCTCCTTTTTCATTACAATTAGCAGTAGTAGTAGTATATTTTATTTTATTTAAATNGTAATGTGCGATGTATTTGTAAATTTTTATTGCTTTGGAAATGCAGTTCAAATTGTGATGATCTTTTTGGGGGGGTGGTGGTGTGTGGGGTTTTTTTTGTTCTTTTGTTTGTTTTAAATAGTGGTGGACTTTACAATTGGGATCTTTATAGTGAATGAGAACTACAGGAGTTGAGTATAGACTATGCTGGATTACAGGAAATAAACAAGATAGTTCAGTGGTGACTAAACCTTTTCTTTCCGTGGAGGGGGTGAAACAGTTCCTGGTAGTAGTTTGAACAGAGAATGTTTAATGTTAAAGAAATATTTTTAGATAAATTTTGAAAAATGTACTACTCCTTTTTAAATTGTACTGGTTTTGGCTGGGATATAGTTAATTTCTTCCCAGTAGCTGCCAAAGTGATGTGGTTTGGATTCAGTATGAGAATAATGCTGATAACACACTGATGTTTTGGTTGTTGCTGAGCAGTGCTTACCCTGAGTCAAGGGCTTTTCAGTATCTCAGGCTCTGCCAGGGAGGAGCTACACAAGAAGCCAGGAGGGAGCATGGCCGAGACAGGTGACCCAAACTGGCCAAAGGGATGTTCCACACCATAGAACATCATGGCCAGTATATAAATTGGGAGTTGGTTGGAGGTGACCAATTGCTGCTCGGGGACAGGCTGGGCATTGATCAGCAGGTTGTGAGCAACTGTATTGTGCATTGCTTGCTTCTCTTTGGTTTTATTCCTCTTTCTTTTTGGTTATCTCCTTTTTCATTACAATTAGCAGTAGTAGTAGTATATTTTATTTTATTTAAATTATTAAACTGTTCTTATCTCATCCCATGGGTTTTTGCCTTTATCCAACTCTCCCTATCCCACCTGGGGCAGGTGGTTGGGGATATGAGTGACTGCATGGCACTTAATTGATGGCTGGAGTTAAACCATGACAAAATTATACTAAGATTTTGTATTTGCCACTTTCCTTACTGTTTGACTTTTGCACCTGTAAATTATTCCTTTTGATTTTGCTATCTTATATGAAAAATATCTCCTCCAAAACTGGGAAGTGAATATAGCAGCTAATTACTTAAACTGATTATGGATTAAGTGTTGTCCACTGCATTATGAGCCAACAGAAATTTTATTACCAATTTTTGCATTGGTACCATATAACCCGAGCAAATTTGCTTTTCATTGCCTTATGTTGCATCTTTTTTGGTGAAGGGCTCTTCTTCTGAAACCAGAAGCTTGTGTTTTGATTGCTTAATGCCATTTGATATTTAAATTCTACATTGTTCTACCCACTTTTGACAAAATTTACTTAGCATGCATCTGAGGTTATGGTCTATATTTCATTTATGTTATTGAATTTAAAATTCTTTTAAGTAAACTGAGAGTTTTAATTTAGTTTTGTGGGGTTTTTTGGTGGTTTTTTTATGTTTTGTTTGTTGTTTATTGTTTTTTCTTTAGTGCTTGGGAGATGGGAAGTAATGATAGCTGGCACCTGAACTGAAATATCTGTGTAGGCACTACCATCCCAGAACTTCAGGATGAATGGTGATATGCCTCATGTTCCCATCACTACTCTTGCAGGGATTGCTAGTCTTACAGACCGTAAGTACTCTTCTTTTTGTCTTTGCTATGTTCCCTTCTATCTCTTCAGGAAATCCACTTTAGTACAGTGGTGAGTGTCCCCGCCTCTCATGTGGGAGACCGGGGGTTCAAATCCCGCCAGGAGGCAGTGGTGCCATTTAAAAGTTGGACTCGATGATCCTCGTGGGTCCCTTCCAACTCAGAATATTCTGTGATTCTGTAAACAACTACATTTTCAAAATACTAAAAATAGTTTTGTTTTTAAAAGTAAATATGTTCCAAACCAGATTTGGTATTAAAATATTTTTTGTCCTTGCTAGAAGCAAATGTATTCAATGGGGAGGAAAACCCACTTCATGTCTTTCTCATATTCTGAATTATAAAATCAGAAGATGCTTCTTATGTATTAATATATGTATCATTATGTGTGTCTAATAATGGGCCATGAGGATGCAAATCATAAGTTTCTGGTCTGTAGGCAGTTTTCCAGCACTAGGTATTTGCAGGTAAGGTTCTCAAGTCAAAATACTTAACTGGTAGAAGTCACTGGCCAGATTCCTGGTATGAGAGTTTCTTAAAACACTGAACTACCTTTAGTGGAATTGGCCCTTGTGTTAGATGCATTTGCTTCTTTATCTGTCATATTTTACTGATGTTCAGAAACTCAAGAGTGCATGAAAGAGAAAGCTGTGTCACTGCTTTATTTATTTCTGTGTGAAAAGAAGGTACTGGAATGGACAAGTCCTGTTTGCCCTAAAAACATGGAGGACATGATGATGAAAATCCACTTTAGTACAGTGGTGAGTGTCCCCGCCTTTCACGCGGGAGACCAGGGGTTCGATTCCCGCCAAGGGAGGCTGTGGTGCTGTTTAAGAGTTGGAATCGATGATCCTTGTGGGTCCCTTCCAACTCAGAATATTCTGTGATTCTGTGACTAGAGGTAGTAGAGTAGGCTCAGTTAACTATCTGAATTTATAATATTTTAATAAATATGTTTTGCTGAATTTTCCAAGTTTCAAGGCACATTCAAGGTAATCTAGTGCAAGTAATAAAAGCTAGCTATTTTCAAATATAATTTTTTTTTCAATTGCAGTTTATTTATAAATACAGAATAATATACATTGTATACATTGTATAAGGAGGAGAAAAATACTGGAATTTTGCCCCTCCCCTGTGATTTTTTTCTTAAATATAAAAGACTAAAGACACTCTTGTTCTGAAGCTACTTCTAATGTAATCAGCCTGGGAAAGTCAAAGCCAGCTTGTTTTTGTGGACCCATGAAAGCAGATTGTTAAGGATATTTGGTGGTGTTTGTTGTTTTAAATCTACTCTCACCATACAAAGTGGGACCACTAATTAAATCTCAAAGTCAGAATATAAATCATTTCCTTCCTTACCTTTATCCATGTCTTCAGCTCCAAGAGAAAACTGCCTTAACATTAAATAACTTAGTATTCTGGAATGTTTAAAAGTATGTTTTTATTCATAATACTTGCCTTAGCACAGTTAAATATTTACAATAATATAGTAATATAACTTATGGACTTGACTGTATTACTTTGTGTAAAACAGAGTCCTGCCTTTGTGTGTGTGTGTTCATGATTAATAAAAAAAGTCCAGAAATCTTTCCTGTTTTTCAAATGTAGTTGTCAGGTTTTCTTTCTTAATCACATGAGGGTGTCCATCTTGGTATGTTTGTGTTTCATGAAATGATTCTGAACTCCTTTCTGTTTCCTGATAACAGTTTTGAACCAGCTGCCTCTTCCATCACCTTTACCTGCTACAACAACAAAAAGCCTGCTTTTCAATGGACGGATAGCTGAAGAGGTGAACTGCCTTCTGGCTTGCAGGGATGAAAATCTGGTTTCACAGCTCATCCATAGTCTCAATCAGGTGTCAACAGATCACATGTATGTATTTTGAACTTCAACTATATCAGATCACCATCCTTATTACTTGAAATTAAAGTGAACTGAATTGAGAAGGGTGTTTGTGAGAATCTGAAAATTAGACACTGATGTTTTTTATTAGGCTAGCTTAGCAGATTGCTGCTGTATAAGAATCAATTGTTTCAGTCAGTCAGAATGCTAGTCATTGTCCAACAGCCCTTATGCATAACTAATTTTTTTTAAAAATAGATCTGCTGCTTGATCCATTCTTGGTAGTTAGGAGTGAATACTTTGTGGTATTGATTGTGCAATAATCATTTCTGTTGCACTTCAATTAAAAATGTACTCTGACAAATTATATACCCAGTATTACACAAAAAGATACTTTTTTGTGATACTCATACAAGATCTATGTCAGTTCTGATTAGATATTGAACTTAATTGCTGGTTCAATTCTTACAATGTTTATGATAGTAATCTTTTTGTTTTTCACTGGTGTCCTTTGAATTGCCTTATGTTGACATCCCTGTCTTATTCCTACATGTTCCAATCTATTATTTTGATTAAATGTAAGTAGCTCTTAAAAGTTGTCAATGCAAAGAATAAATGAAAGCATGGATGCATTTATAGAAAATCTATTACATTTTTGATGGTTCAAAGGGAATTCTGTGATGTCAAAGATATGCCAATTTCCCTTTTTAAAATAAAAGATTCTCAAAGTGTTGGGCTGCAAACTGAATGTTGTGTTCATTCATATCTTATTTTCACTCCTACAACAGTACTTTCTTGATGTTATGACAAAGCATTCTTCTTTTATGGAGAAGATCACAATACAGAAGTGGACATATGAAACTTTTTATAATACTCTGAAACTGACAGCCATGTATATATAAGTGCTTATTAACAAAAAATAATTTTGAAGGCTAGTAGGAATACCTTTTCTGCCATTCCTTTAGCATGAGAGGAAAAAAAAAGTAGAGGTAGGGAACAGTGCTTTGAATATTTGATTTTTTTTTTCTAAATGTTAACAGTAAAATATTGTCTTTGTTTTGAAATGCATTTGCCTCTTTATTTGCTTACTTCTATAATTACAGAGAATTGAAAGATAACCTTGGCAGTGATGATCCAGAGGGAGATATACCAGTCTTGTTGCAGGCTGTCCTGGCAAGGAATCCTAATGTTTTCAGGGAGAAAAGCATGCAAAACAGATATGGGGTACAAAGTGGTAAGGATTTTTGATTGATTATTTATTGTGTTTTATGTTGTTCTGTAAGTTTAGGGGGTTGATACTAACCACAAATATATATGGAGCACAATTGATATTTATGCCTTACCATGTATTTGATAGAAAACTATGTGTCTTGACATCTAAGAGGAATTTTATTAGAATAAGCACAGAAATACACTATACTAGGTATTTTTTTAAAAAATAATGTTGAATTTCATGACAAAGTTTATCATTGTAGTGGTAGTTCTCAATAGTTCTGGGGTAAGGAATAAGGTTGAATGAACCATACGTAACATCTCCTCCTTGCCATTCTTCTTCTCAGCAATTTGTGATGCCCTAGAGATTTTACTGTCTCGATAGCTATTTCTTTTCTGAGGTTTAGTGAGATATACTGCTCGATAGCAAAGATGGAGAAGGGGAGAGATCAAGCAAAGGATTGATCAGGTAGATTCTACTTGTAGATCTGGAGACTTCTTCATTTGCATCTGAAATCTTTTCTTTAAATACTAAACTATGAAATTAATGGGGAAAGTTTCATAGTTTTCACAATGTGGGGATAAAGCTTTGCTAGCGTTGTAGAGATATAGATAGAAGCATTACTGGAGTCCACAGGAGATAGAAAGTGTTAGGGTGTTTTTGGAGAGGAGAAAATAATAAGTTTAGATTATTAAGTTCATTCACCTCACCTAGGCTAGTGAGTAAAAAGCAATACAGTACTCGAAAAGAACTTGCTAAGGACAAGACACCTAATGTTCCTTGAAAGAATGCAGAAATTTCCAGGAATGAAAATGCTAAATATTTAGTAGGTCATTGATAACCTGTATCCTGAAATTTAAGCTCTGAAAACAGTCTCCAGGTTCTGGGTTTGATGGTAGCTGTTGCAGAGTATGGTTTTTCCAGCTGCTGGAAGAGTTGTGATTGTCCTGCCAGTTTTTTGCAGAGTAGTTCCACAAAGAACGTGCACTTGTCCTGATTTCAGTTTGGATGGAGTTCATTTTCTTCTTAGTAGCTGATACAGTGCTGTGATTTTTTGATTTAGTATGAGAACAATGTTGATATGTAAAACAGGTTTTCCCACCAGTTTTGTAGATTAAAATAATTCTTTTCCAGTGCAAAAGAGAGACATTGTTTTTGAAATTGTTTGTTCAGGCAGAGTTAGTTTCTTTCTAATTATTGCTAATTCTGTGCTTCACAGGGGAAAACACTTTTGCGGCTTGATTCAATAGATTAATGTAATGGGTTGAACTCGGCTGGATGCCAAGTGCCCGCCCAGTCGCTCTATTCCCCCACTTCCCAGCCGGGCAGTGAGAAGAGAATAAGATGGTAAACAACTTGTGAGTTGGGATAAGGCAATTTGCTAAAGCAAAAGCAAATTTGCGTGTGCAAAAGTGAAGCAGAAAATAACAAGATATATTCTCTAGTTCCCATCAGTGGCGATGTCTGGCCATGTCCTGAGAAGCAGGGCTTCAGCATGCTTAGTGGTTTCTTAGCAGATACTCATTGGAAACAATGAATGCCCCTCCTTCCCGCTCCTTTCCTTACTTAACTTTTTTATGTGAGCTGACATCATATGGTATGGAATATCCCTTTGGTTAGTTTGGGTCAGCTGGCCTGCTTGTGCCCCCTCCCAGAATCTTGCCCTCAATCCGGGAGGGAACATTACAGTCCTGATGCTGTGCTCAACAGTAGTCAAAACACTGGTGTGTTATCAACACCCTTCTAGCTCCCAATACAAAGCACAGCACTGTGAAGGCTGCTATGTGGAAATGGACTCCATCTCAGACAGACCCAGTACAATTAATAATAATCCTTAATGAAATAGAACCACCTATCTTTAGTAAATGTGCTTTTGCCTATGCTTGAAGAGAGGTACTAGTACAGAATTAAAAAAACAATTAAACAAAACTTTAAAGAATAGTTGATGTTATTTTAATAAAGTTAACAAAGTGCTTTCAGAGAACCAGAAGAGATCACACTTTAAAACTTCCCTGAATATTTAATTTTATTTTACATAATTTTGAATATGTGTACCAGTGCAAACATTGCAATGTAAGTGTGAAATTGGAAAAATTGAAACAAAGGGGGAAGACAGAAAAAGTATAGTTGTACAGAAAATATTTTGAGAGGAAGAAGGCCCTATAGTGAATGTTTGGAAAAGCTAGGTGAAGTGTGACTTTATTTTCTATGCAAAAAGGTTACACTTTTACCTGGAAATAGGGGGATCTTTAAGCTAGATGCTGGCAAATTGTGGTAGCCTTATTAGCTGTTAGTATATCCCATTCAGACCTCCAATGGCAAAGGAGGGTATACTGATGTGTTCTGGCAGCAAAGGTTGGGCTTTCTTCTGCTTTCTGAACAGATTTTGTAATCTCTATAGAGTCATGATTTGTAGAACACTTGGAAGTTTGGTAGATATCTTATGTAATGCATTTTGCCAGCTATAAGAATTAAATTTAGGCTCTTTTCTAGTATTTCAAATTCATCTCTTCTGTTTTCCCTATTGTCTTCCTTCTGAATATTGTCCTTTTGCCTTCTATTGAGTCTAGCATGTGGTGAAGTCAGTGCTGGATACTGTGATCCAGTATTTGTAATGCTCAGAATTGAGAAGGAATGAAGGCAGCGGGACACCTGGTCTATTACTCAGCCTGGAGTGCACCTCTGCACCATGATCCCTTGAGTTTCAGTTCCAGCATTAGTATGGACAAAGTGAACTCAAATTCATTTATCCAAGCCTTTTTTCTGTGCTGGTTTTAAAACTTAGTGGGAAGACCAAGCCCACTCAAACCACCCCCTTTCAATAGTGAAGGAAAAAAATACTAAGAGGATTATAAGTTGGAGTCACAATTTGCTGAAGAAATTGCAATAAACACAACAATAATAGTAAAAGATTGTACAGAAGAGGGAATGATTTAACCAACAAAGGCAAAGTGTATCCTGGCCTCCTAGGAGAAAAACAAAATGGCAGCCATTCCTGTGCTGCATGCCATGTGGACCCACTTTCCCCCGAGAACAAAGGCAAGATGGCAGAGAGGCTCTCCCAGCTCAAACCTTTCCTTGAACTGTGGTACGGCAATGGGCAGGCTCTTTCTCTCTTTCTGCTGTGGCACCGATGGCGGTGGCAGCAACAGCAACAAGAGCAGCTGCAGTAGTGATGGTGGTGCCAGCAAGGGGTCTTCTGGCAGCAGGAAGCTCTGTTGTGCTCTGTTTTTTCTGCTTGGCTGGGCTGGACTGGGGATTACCCCTGCCGCTCTGTTCCCTGCAGCAACCTCTCTCACTGGAGCTGTGCTTTTGGCACCATTGTGGAGCTGCAGCTCCGAAGGCATGAGTAGTGGACTGGCGGTGGCAGCAGTGGAGTCCAGGCGGCAGCTACCTCTCCCAAGAGCCAGGCAAGAGAAAATGGTGACCCCTCTGTTTCTGGTCTCCTTGCTTTTCATGCTGAAACATTGGTGATATTGAATATTCAGCACTACAGCTCCATCCGCTTGCTTTGTAACCATAAGATTTTCTAATGCAAGAACAGAAAGACCACCTGGCTAAAGAATTACATTAAATGTGGAATAAAATTCTTGGTTCAGTACAATTTGTCAGGAAATAAAGGCCTCTTCAGAAACCTAAATATTATATGTTGAGTACTTGTGAATATAAGGTAAAGCACAAGCAGAGTTCTGTGCTGATGTTTTTTCCATGGTCATATTGATTTGTAGCTCAACACTAAGTTTAGAACCAGATTTGATTTAGTTATGATGAACAAATAGTGCAAGAAAGGTGTATTATGTGAATACTTTGTATCCTGGGTGCACTACCCTCCTTCACTACCTCCACCTCCCAAAAATTGATGACATATTTCATTTCAGGTAATGTAGCAGCAGTGTTCAAACCCTTATTCCATGTGTTATGGTAGTCCCATTGTTGAAACAGAGTTCATATAGATAAGATTTTAAATTGGATTTTTCAGACTGTTTTCTATTACTGGGTTATCTGAACAGACTGAGTCACATCATGATGCAGCATTACTACAAGAGCAGCATGTTAATTTTATTTTAGACCTTTTTAATCAAATAACTGAGAAAGTTCTGGGTGTTATCGTTCAACTATGTCTTCCATCTTATAGTGTAGGAGTGAAGTGGGTTTCTTTATTTATTTAAAATTAGGCTATTATTTAATTTCAGTTGTCAATATTTTTTCTTTTCTCAACACTTTATCTTTCAGCAGATGTGTGTAGATCAGTTAAAATAATGTATTGCAATAGATTAGTCTTCATAGCATCGGTTAGGATGCAGAAATGACTTAAAGTTTACTTTAAACTATTTACCACAACTTGTACATTTTTGAGGATTAAAATCTTATGCATCTTTCCATAAGCTTGAGTTTCTTTGATATTTTTTTTAATTTATACAAGAATTCAAATGCACATGTGTCTATAAAAGGGAAAAACTTTGTAGACATTCTTTCAATGAGTGTATTTTTAACTGAAAAATCACCTTTTGGTGAGCAGTCTTTGCTTAAGCATGCATAATGCTGTAATACAGTTTAATCATACAAGTTTGTTGTTCTCCCTAATAAAGATGCAAGTTGGTTTCAAGCCCATTTGTACTTGTGGCTTGCCATCTAGTACAACTCCTGAATTTTCAAAGCATGACTGTGGGAATCTACAGGCTATTGGAGTCTGCAGATGGGATATTGGTGGTTCTTTGCAATTGAAAATATTTCAGCATCTTTTTTGATAACATTCCTTATAAGTGTGGTGGAGGTGGAATAGAAAGTTGTTGTCCCTGGGTAGAAAGGAGGCACTAAGGTATTAGGGGAACAGGGAGAATATGTTGCACCACTCAGCCCAAAATGATTGTTTGTCGTACTTGTTCTAAAACTGGGAGATAGGTTTTCTGTGTTCTGACTTGTGAAGTTTCCAAATCTTATTGGTACAATGAGTACTCCACACATCAGTCTGGGGTGGCTGCCATTGATATTTATAATTTTATTAATACTGCTTTAGGGAACACTTTTTATGTCATGATGTAAAATGGACATCTTACATGAAATCGGTCTTTTTAAATGTTTTTTAACAGTTATAGGTAGAAGATGATAATGTTTGTAAAGTATATAATCTCTTTGTATATAATAATTTCTGAAATGAGAGACTTGATTGATTAAAAAGGAAATGCATGTAAAGTAATGCTGCTATCTTCTTCTTCTTAATAGGGATGATGATGTCACAGTTTAATATTTCTCAGAATTCCATGAGAGGTAGTCCTGCGTCGTCTAATTATCAACAAACCACTATCTCACATAGCCCTTCCAGGTAATGCTATCTTTTAAATGGGGTGGGATGGGCAGCAAACTGCAAATTCTTCCTACAGTGACAACTCAAGTATGTGAGTGGAAGGTGATGAGTGTCAAGACATATTTTGCATTTGTCTGACAGCAGGGTGAATTTCTTCAGGTAGTGAGTTAATCTGACAAACTTTTTCCTGTTTAAGTAATCCTTCTGCCTCCTGACATCCCTCCAGCTATTCTCTACCTGTGACAGAGGTTGAGACTGGTGACAGGAGGATAGGAGAGAAGAGGCTATGCATTCCAGCATGTATAACATTACCAATGTGACAGAAGGGTGGGAAAGAAAGCTTGTAAAAACATGGAATGCTGCTGTAACAGTTATCCAAAAGGCTGCTCAGAGGAAGATAGACTCAGTAATTTGGTCAGTCTTTCAGCAGCTTCCTCATTAACTTTCTGTTTCTTTTTCAGACGTTGAGTGTCAGTAAATAGCATGTACCTATAGAATCATTAAGGTTGGAAAAGACCTCTAAGATCATCAAGTCCAACTACTAATCTAACACTGCCAGGTCCACCACTAAATCATGTCCTTAAATTACACATGTACACGTATTTTAAATACCTCCAGGTTGGTGACTTAACCACTTCCCTCGGCAGCCTGTGCTTCTTCACCTTTTGGTGAAGAAATTTTTCCTAATATCCAATCTAAACCTCCTCTGGAGTAACTTGAGGCCATTTCCTCTTGTCCTGTTGCTTGTTATCTGGAAGAAGAGACCAACCCCCACCTTGCTACAACCTCCTTTCAGTGATAAAGTGTCCCCCAAACCTCCCTTTCTCCAGGCTAAACAACCTCAGCTCCCTCAATCTTTGTTAATATAATAGAGTTCTCTGGACTAGAGAAAAGAATTCTGCATGTAGTTTCAACCCAATTACTAGGCTTTTAACAGATTGAATCTCCAGTTATTAGATATCACTTAGTGAAATTCCTTTGGCAAATGAAATGTTCTGTATCTGCACAAGAAAACAATACACATTGTTTCCTTTCTCTAGATGGAGGTCTTATGAATGCTTTTTATTCTATTCTTTACTTTTATTAATGCAGTATCTAAACTGTGGCTCTTAAGTAATAATTGAAGTTGGTAAGGCATTGATAGTTTAAAATACTGCTTTTAAAGGGGTTGCTTGATTGCATTGAAATTTTGTCTCTTACAGAAGTTATAATGTTCCAAAGGTATAATATTCCAAAAGAAATAAGAAACTTGTATAAATTTCCTTTTCCAACTTTTACAAACTTTTTTCATTTTATTTTTTAGCCGGTTTGTGCCACCACAATCAAGCTCTGGTAACAGATTTTTGGCACAACAGAACAGTCCAGTGCCTAGTCCATATGCTCCTCAAAGTCCTGCAGGATACATGCCATATTCACATCCTCCAAGTTATACACCACATCCTCAGATGCAGCAAGGTAAGTCTTTGATATTCATTTTGTTCTCCTATCTCATGTTAGCTTTACCTTCATGTTTGTTCTAATTTCTTTGACAGAGTCACATGCCTAATGCAAATCTTGGAGTTAATAGGGAAATTTTGGGATATGTTTAAGCTTTGCTTTCCTGACTGTACAGAGTGGTAGTATTTATTTTATTTTTTAAAATACAAGAACAACAAAGGAAGAAGAAATCATCAAACACACAGAATCATAGAATATTCTGAGTTGGAAGGAACCCACAAGGATCATCAAGTAAAACTCTTGGGTGAATGGCCTCATATGAGAATTGAACCTGTGACCTTAGTGTTACTGCTTACCTCTATGTACACCGATTTTGCATATTTGTCACATATAGATAATTTAAAAAAAATCAAAAGAACCCTAAAACTTTTATTTGTTAGCTATGGCAATTGTTTATCTGTATTAGCGAAAACCTAATTTTTGCCAGTTTAAGTTTTGCTGCCAGCTTATTTAACCTTACAAAACCTTTGCAGTGTAGGCTAGACTAAGTTGGCTGGAATTATACTCAAGGTATGCAGCAACTGGCAAAGATGACCTTCGGAATGAATGGATTTCTTTGTTCTTCCCTTTTCTAAAAACAATCTTGAACAACATGAAAATTGTAAAGTATCTAGGCATTCTCCTATTCTCCTACTTTGTAAGTAGAATTCTTGTTAGATTCTTTTAATTCATCTATTCTTAAAATTAAGCAATGTGCTTAGAATTTATATAGCTGTTCCATATGTAATGTTATATGTCTCATGAATACCTTGGAAGATACTAAATTTTTCTATAACCTATAAGAGTATGATACTGACTGTAATTAGGATAGATATGGAGAGAAGCTTGGCTAATCTGTAGATGGAATTTAGGCTTTAAAAGCTCTTGAAAATTCAAATCTTAGATACCTAATTTTATTCTATGTATTTGTGGCAAAAGGATTTAATGAAGAAAGTTGGAATTCTTGTTCAGATCCCAGACCACTTGCATCCAACTCATTAATATTAATTAATGTTAATATGTTTTCTGTGAATTTTTTTAAAGTTAACTATTGTGTGAATATATTGGTATAGTTATTTATATTTTCCTGTATTTCAGCTTCAGTATCCAGTCCCATTGTCACAGCTGGGATGAGGAATCTCCATGAAAATAAAGTTTCAAGTCAATTGTCTGGAAATTCAACTAATCATCATGCTGATAATTCCAGACATGGCTCAAATGAAGACTACCTACAAATGGTGCACAGGCTAAGTAGTGATGTATGTTACCCACATCAGTTTATGATGATTAAACAAATATTTACTATGATAAAGCAAGTATGTGTTTAGCTGCCTTAGAAGTCAGATATTTTCTGATGATGCTGTTGATGAATAAAACCATTGAAAATATACTTCAGTTTCAGATGTGTGCACTCAACTGTGCAATTTTCATGTGAGAGTTTAAATTTTTTCTAGATCTCTTTCCTTTGGAACAGTTTGTAACATTCATTCTGATCAAAGTATGAAAAGTAAAAAATGTTACTCATATGTGAGTTTATTTTAAAGTAATGGTAGAGTGTCTCTGCAATTATTGTATCAATATGTTGATGAAAACAATACTAGATTCTAAATAGGTGTATAGTTAACTTGTCTTTCTGAAGATTCCCCTAACTGTAAATTTGACATAATTGCGTAACCTATTGAGTAATATAGTAGTGTTGTCAAAGGCAAAATTTTCTTTTTACACTTTTTCTTACAGGTCTGTTATGTGCTTTTGTGGCCTNGAGGGCACAGCCTCAAGCTACGCCAGGGGAGGTTTAATCTCAATGTTAGGAAGCGGTTTTTCACGGAGAGAGTAATTGCATATTGGAATGGGCTGCCCAGGGAGGTGGTGGAGTCGCCATCCCTGGAAGTGTTTAAGAGAAGACTGGACGAGGAGCTTAGTGACATGGTCTAGCTGGTCTAGCTGGGGGGTGAGGGCTGGATGACCCTGGGCCCCCTCCGGCCCAGAGTGGCCTGCTAGACTGTGAGGCATCTAGGTTGTTATTATACTCTGGGATGTGCTCTTGGTCGCTGTACGGGTATTAGATGGTGAGTTGGACTAGATGATCCTTGTGGGTCCCTTCCAACTCATAATTTTCTGTGTGTGTGATTCTGTGTGTGACTTTAGTTCATGTCAAGAAATTCTTGCTGAAGCCCTGAATGTAAATGAAAAAACCCAAACATTAACTTTCTCCCATGGTGCTTTTAACTTGTTCATTTTCTTCTTTAGGAGCATCTTTAGGAGCATCTCATCCCCTCTTAAGGGAAGAGCACTTAAGTTTGACTTTTATTTTTTGACTTTAGCTATTTGAACTGTGTGGTCATGATGATACCTACAACAGTTACAAAACTTGATCAAAACCTGGTACCAAGCGGGCCCTTTTTGCCCCCCTTTGTATGTATATCCCCCAACTATGTTAAAGGTACACTTTCAAGAGAATCTTGGTTTTGTTTCTACAGGATTTTTGGAAAACTTTAATATTAAGGTAATTAATTTAACAATGTTTAAAGAGGAAGTATTTAAAAATATTCACTCCTAATTTTGTGATGCAATGCAACTGCATCCTAGTTCATGAGAAAGTAGAATCACAGAATTGTTAGGGTTGGAAGGGACCTCTGGAGATCATCTAGTCCAACCTCCCTACCAAGGCAGGGTCACCTAGAGCAGGTGACATAGGAATGTCTCCAGAAAGGGAGACTCCACACACTCCTGGGGCAGCTGTTCCAATGCTCTGCCACCCTCCATGGAAAGAAGTTCCTCCTCATGTTGAGGTGAAACTTCTTGTGGTTTAGTTTATGGTCATTGCTCCTTGTCCTGTTGCTGGGCACCACTGAAAAGAGTCTGGCACCATCCGTTTCGCACCTGCCTTTCAGATATTTATATGCATTAATGAGATCCCCTCTCAGCCTTCTCTTCTCCAGACTAACCAGGCCCAGCTCCTGCAGTCTCTCCTCATAAGAGAGATGCTCCAAACCCCTCATCATCTTTATGGCCTCCACTGGATCCTCTCCAGTACTTCCTCATCTTTTTGTCCTGAGGAGCTCAGAACTGGGCACAGTACTCCAGATGTGGCCTCACTAGGGCCGAGAAGAGGGCCAGGATCACCTCCCTTGACCTGCTGGTCTCACTCTTCATGATGTACCCCAGGATCCCATTGTCCCTTCTGGATGCAAGGGCACACTGCCGGCTCATTGTCAACTTGTCATACACCAAAACTCCCAGGTCCTTCTCCACGGAGCTGCTCTCTAGTAGGTCAGCCCTCAGCCTGGGATTATCACTCCCTAGGTGCAGGACCTTACATTTGCCCTTGTCAAACCTCATTAGATTTCTCTCTGCCCATTTCTCCAGCCTATCAAGGTCCCAAAATGACAAATGATAGAGCAATGAAAATTGAGTGATCATACACTGCCTTGAATGACAGTAACGTGTCCACACCTTTAAACTAAAAATTACCATAGAATTGTGCCCTGTTGGACCTGTTCTTTGTAAACAGAGGAGGGCTGGTGAGTAACATGAGGGTTGGAGGCCATCTTGGGCACAGAGATAGTTTCAATTCTCAGACAAATAAGGAGGGGGGTCAGCAGAACTGCCACCTCAGACTTACAGAGGGCAGACTGGCCTGTTTACGAGACTGGTTGAGAGAGTCCCTTGGGGGGCAGTCCTGAAGGGCAAAGGAGTCCAGGAAGGCTGGGTGTGCTTTACAGAATCACAGAATCACAGAATATTATGAGTTGGAAGGGACCCACAAGGATCATCTAGTCCAACTCACCATCTAACACCCATACAGAGACCGAGAGCACATCCCAGAGCGTAACACCAACCTAGATCCCTCACAGTCTAGCAGGCCACTCTGAGCCGGAAGGGGCCCAGGGTCATCCAGCCCTACACCCCCCAGCTAGACCATGTCACTAAGCTCCTCGTCCAGTCTTCTCTTAAACACCTCCAGGGATGGCGACTCCACCACCTCCCTGGGCAGCCCATTCCAATATGCAATTACTCTTTAAGAAGGAAATATTAAAGGCCCAGGAACAGGCCATCCCCACGTGCTGAAAGATGAGCCGGTGGGGAAG
>WEKX01016481.1:0-35251 GCA_013390025.1 Pitta sordida | reverse complement strand
ACAGTGTCATTATCCCATTCCCATGTTCTCTTATGTGGAAATAGTGGTTGCTGAGCATCAGAAACTGTTTTGACTTTACATGAGCTTATCTTCTAATTGAAGATATATTACCCTGTTTTATCCAGACTGAAGTTATGCTCTTCAGGGACTTAAGGTTGTCTCCCATAACAGCATGTGGGCAGATACATCATTTCCATCAGTTCTACCTTGCATTTCAATCATAATTTAACATAATTAGGAAAGATCTGCCTTAAAAGTGAGTTGCTCCATGTTNAAAAGTGAGTTGCTCCATGTTCAGAATTGAAGGGTAAAAAAATCTTATAGTTCCTCAAATATTGGATGTTAAAAAAGGATTACAAAGATGCTTAATGCAGAATGCCTCTTGAATTGAATTATCAATGTCCTTTATGATTTATTGACTTTTTTTTTTTTTTGAGTGTATGTATGTTCGTTTGTGCATTTCTGGGAAGCAGAGAGAGTTTCACATGCATTTTAAGGTAAGCATCATTGTAATATCTCATCTGAATTATAGTTAACCATTTATCTTATACACCATATTCATACTACAGGCCCATATATCTGTGTTTGACAGGAAAAATATATTTCTGCTTGACAAAAAACTCCAATATATTAATTTGAATATTTTATGACATTTTTTTAACTTTAAAAATATGCAGTCTGTTTTCTAGCTCAGCACATTTCCTGTGAATGTAGTGTGAAAAAGCAAGACAAATATATTTTGCCTTGTTTAACTTAATCATTGTTTCTTCTGCAGACCTTTACTGTGATTCATGCTCAAAACCAGAGATGACATAACTATCCTTAATCTGTATTCTTCAATACACAACAAAATTTAGATCTTCAGTTTCTAGTAAAGCAAAATTTTACAAATATAACTAGATATAAGTGGACATCTAAAGAGCTGTAGAATTGTTTCAATCGGGAGCTAATTTCAGCCTTCTTCTAAAACTGTAACAATGTAGGGTGGAGAAAAGTACTAATTAAATAATAATATACTTGTATATAAATAATATGCATTTGTTATCTCTTGTTCCTTTGTTAGGAAGCATGTCCTCAGAACATTATCAAACTGATGATGCCTCATTAGCAATATAGGATCATAGGAAAACCTTTAAACGCTCTGTCTACTTTATCTTCCTACTGTGAACCAGCTCAGAAATGGGCTAATTTTCAAGAGACACTTAAGCAAAATATATGAGTAAGCAATTACTGATCAAGTAACTTCTCTTGAACTGTGCTACTTCGTGTGGCAGAAGTGTCCCTGTTACAACAGGAGACAGAAAAGGTCTGTAATGCAGAAATTCTCTAAAATCTGTCTGGAGCACCATATTCAAAACTTTACAATGCATGGGTAAATGATCAGCCTAATTACATTTCTTATATCCATCATAAGAGTCTCATTATTTCCTTCTGTTCCTCCATCTGTTTCTGCCCATCTGTTTTCTCTTATGGTTGGCCTGTGAGGTCTTTGGGGCAGGGGTTGTTTTTTATGTCTATGTACAATAACCAAGAGTATCCTGCCTTAGAGCTAGTAATAATAAGGAAAACAAGAAAATAAACACTTCATAACCAAACTTGCATATGTAAGAAACTGAGCTATGTGTAAGTTATAAATACTTGAAGACACAAAAACTTCAAATTTCAAGCGATTTAAGGGTTCATCTTTAGTACACAGATAACCTCTGATATCTGTTTAACCTGTGCATTACTGTGTAGTTTTCCTTATGTCAGAGGTGCACAATTCAGCGTATAACTGTTCTATCTGTAAGTCTGTCACAAAGTCAGATTGTCACAGAATTTTATGGTTATTGTCATTAAAGCTTTGCTCCAGAAAACATGGAATGCAAGTGCTCCTTTGGGATCTCTCCCTAGTCTCGTGGCCTTATCTGTTTGCAGCATGGTGGGTAGGATACGTTTCCAATTGTTTGCCAATGTCACAAAAAAAGTGCCCTCTTTTTTTACTTATTATTTTGTGCAGACATAGAGATTCAACTCCCTGTCTCAGCAGGTCAGGAGTCTGCCTTAAGTCTGGGAGAATTTCTCTTTCTCCTACTTTGAGATTATTAGGATTTCACTATGCTGCAAAAATGTTAAAACAGACCAAGGAACAATCTCCTATTCTCCCCTAGAGTACTTTTATTTAAAGAAATAGTGATGTGGAATTCTTATAACAGCGAAGATACTATAAACAAAATACCTGTGGAATAAAATTGTCAAAACTGATACAAACTGCAACTGTGTAGATGAAGACAAAAGAATGCAAGGGTATTTTTTGAGCAATATGTATGAACTGGGTATTTAGGATTAAACTGTGCTCTCTGATGCAATATCCTTTGTTGATTTTTGATCTAGGGGGCACATAGAATTCATAATTTTAGGATTTGTATCATCTGTGCCACCTGCCTACTTCTATCTATGCTAAGTCCTATAGCAACACTTGTCTAGCTAGAAACTCACATTTCCCCACGCATGAGTTTCACAGATTTTCTTTCAGATGTCAATAATATAAAAGATGTCGGAGGAAAAGTTTAAGGGTTCATAATGGAAGCAGGAACAGTTGGAGTTTTGAGTTTATGACAGAGGCCAACTTGTAGCTATCTTCAAAGCCTGACTAATAGAAAACCAGATTGTGGGGCAGTAAAGAAGAAAGCTTAGACGACAGCAATTTTGTTTAGTTTACCCTTTAGTGCAAGATATTCATAACAAGCCAAATTACCTCCCTTTTGCATTAGGCTGGGCATATCTAAAGGAACAATTTCCATGTCTGCTTCAATCATCAAAATATATCACATAGCCAAGCCCCCAGTACCTATTGCTATTGAAATTTAGTGATTGTTAATGGTAACTCGGGTTGTGTCAATTGCAAGTATTTATATAACTTTGTTGATTATTGAAGAATGATATCTATAATTCTTTACTACATAAGAATTTTTACATAGGCTTTTTCTCTTGATTTCATGAAAACTCCATGTCAAAATGTGCTTTCTCAAATCTCTGGGAAGATCTAAAACAGAGCACCCCCAGAAGTCACGAGGGGACGAGTCTGGGCAGGTCCTACAAGTTATGCAATCTGTGAAGACACCACACCCATAAATATTCAATTACTCCATGCACCCTCCACTAATAAGGTCTTGAGAGCAGTCCTGGGAACGTGACTCGCACTGTATCACCTCATTAAAGTGGAGGAAGTGCCTTTTGGCTTCCTGGCCATGAAATCTGGGGTCTCAGGACTTTATGTGCATGCGTGCAGTCGTAAAACTCACTGAAAATCCAACCACGAGTAATTGAATACGCAAATATGCAAACTGCGAATATGCAGGGGTTCTCTCTGTATAGTTCTAGTCCTAAATATATAAGAGGGTTTTTGTTAAGAGGCACAGGAGAGGCTTGTATAAAGAATGCACTGATGCCTTCTATGATGCATATTGTAGTTCTGATCCTCTGGTATTGCAATATATAGGATATTCCCTTTTTTATTTTCCTGCCCAGGGTCTTCCTTCCAATGGAAAGCAGCATGCACTCCACAGGGGTTTACAGCTTTGCTTCAATAAGCAGTCAAGCAAGGCAACACTTCAGAAAGCAGGGTTTCAGTTCACAAAGATTCTGTGACACTTGGTACCTAGTGAGACATTCTGCTTTTCCCACTTCTGCCTTAGAAGCTTTTGAGTTATACAAGCTTAAGTTCTACAAAACTAAGTAACTTTTGTAACCAAGAAAGGATCCTAGCCAGAAAGTTCTTTAAACATGGAACATAAAATATTTCCAAGCAGTGCCCAGGAAGGACAGTTGTAGCTTCTGAGGAAGACAAGAAAATATTTTGCTAGTGTCCAGTAAGATTATAAGGAGCAATCACATAATATAGTCATTTAAAAAGGAAAGAAAAATGATGCTCTGTGCAGGGAATAAGAATAATTTCTAGGAAGTTTTAATCCAAAAATTATTAGGGGCATAGAAGAGGATTTTGTTTTACTCTGATCATACTATTTAAAGTAGGTTTTTATCATGCATATGGGATTCTACTTCCTATTTTAATCCACTTGATTTTCCATCACTATGTAGGAAGTATACTATAACTGACAGATTTTAGGGAGACGAGGAGAGGGAAAGAAGGAAAAAAATGCCAAACAACACCCCTGCCCACAGGAAATCCCAAACCACAACAGTAGAATAGCTGAGTTTTAAGTAATTAGGCAAAACCCCCTTATATTCCCTGTAAACAGAAGACATTCACTGGTGAGCTGTACTTTCCAGTAAGAAAGATAGAGCTATATTTCGGCATGTGTATTTTTCACTTAGATGCATGTAAAGAAAATCCCCAAACATCATTTTTACCCTCCCTTAAGACAGAGAGGTGGAAATAACAAGTATCATTTCCTGCAATATTTTTATATTTTTTTACTTATTTTCATTTAACAATGGATAACTGTTCATAGCATTCTCATATAGGTCAATTTTCAGCTTATAACACATAATATGTAAGTGATTAAAGATAAAATAAACAACTGAAAATTATTCTTTCCACTTCTTGCTCTCTGGAACTTTGTGATTTTTGTTACAGTGCATTCTAGCCATGTTAAACATGACTGATGCTTTCTAGAGTGACTCAAAAAAATCAAACTTGTAATAATTAATTCAAAATGCTAAAGATATAAACTACATAATTGTGAATAATTAATTTCACTTCCCTTTATGATTTGTTGGTGAATGATCATGAACTGTATGGAATGAATTAGTATATAATTGTTTATGAACAATTATTGTCTTCGTATGATTCATGTCTGGTTAGACTCCTTCAGAGGAATCAAAAAGACATAAACATGTGAAGAGGAAAGCTGAAGAAAGGTGGATCATGAAGATTTCTAATTACTTCCAGAATGTTATTTCAGAGTTGACAAGTGGTTTGTAGTGATTTAAGGGAAATCAGTCAGGACTCAAGGTAGTTGCTTGCAAGCAGAGAAAAAAAGTTTATTTTTGGCCCAAGAACCAAGGAAAGAGGAACAGCAGTGTCCCCTGCCCTGTCAGGTGCCAAAAGCCCCCGCCCAGATTTGCCACCTATTTTTATACCCTTGCCTCATACATATGGAAATTACTCCATGAATATGCATCCCTTGAACGTGATGTCATAAATTTCAACTTTGCTTTAAGACCTTCAACCAATCAGCTCAAATATTTCACATTCTTGCCCCGTGTTTTGACTAGAATCCTCTTTTGTTTACCATTCAGGACTGGGAAACAAAACTTTCTTCCCTTAATATTGCATGCTTCAGGCCAAGTGAATGATTTTAAAATCTACAGATCCTTCTAGAATTCACTAAAATTTCACTAAAATCCCTAAATCTCTATGCTTCTACCTAGCTCATTAACATCTATAATTTTCTGAATCCTCAAATCAGCAGTGCATCAGTTCAATTCTCTGAGGTGTTTATGTGTAAAGAAATAAAAATAATAGACCATAGCAAAGAGAGGCTGCAACAACCTTCACTCCTTATTGGATGAAGAGGGGAATATAGTAACTAGAGATGAGGAAAAGGCAGAAATACTTAATGCCTTCTTTGCCTCTGTTTTTAACAGTAAGACAGATTACTTACAGGACAACTGGACTTCTGAAGTGGAGGAAGGGGTAGGGGTGCAGTATAACCCCCCTGCAGTCCACGAGAAGGTAGTCAGAGACTTGCTGAGCTGCTTGGATCCTCACGAGTCCATGGGACCTCACGGGATCCATCCTAGGGTGATGAAAGAGCTGGCAAATGAATTTGCTAAGCCACTCTCCATAATTTACCAACAGTCCTGACTTACTGGTGATGTACCACAAGACTGGAAATTGGCTAATGTGACACCCATCCACAAGAAGGGCCGGAAAGATGATCCAGGTAATTACAGACCTGTCAACAGGACCTCAGTCCTGGGTAAAGTCATACCAGATAATCTCGTGTGCTATTACGCAGCAATTGCAAAATGGCCATGACATTAGACTTAGTCAGCACGGATTTAGGAGAGGTAGTTCCGGCCTGACCAACCTGATCTCCTTTTATGAACTGGTGACTCGACTGGTTGATGATAGAAAGGCCATGGATGTTGTGTATTTGGAACTTAGCAAAGCTTTTGACACAGCTTCTCATAATAAGTTTCAGGAGAAACTCTCAGAACGTGGGTTGGATAGAAGCACTCTGTGTTGGGTTAGGAACTGGTTGGATGGACAAGCTCAGAGCGTGTTGGTGAATGGTGCCACATCCAGCTGGTGGCCAGTCATTAGCGGAGTCCCACAGCGATCAGTGCTTGGCCCAGCACTGTTTAATATCTTTATTGATGATATGGACAAGGGAATGGAGTCCACCATTAGCAAGTTTGCAGATAATACCAAGCTGAGAGCAAATGTTGAACTTCCAGAGGGCAGAGGGAACCATTCAGAGAGACCTTTACAGGCTAGAGAAATGGGCAGATTCTAATAATATGAGATTTAACAAGTCTAAGTGCCGGGTTCTTCACTTCGGACATAACAACCCCATGCATCATTATCACCTGGGGGAAGAGTGTCTGGAGAGTGGTGAAGTAAAGAGGGATTTAGGAGTTATGATTGACAGAAAACTTAATATGAGCCAACAATGTGCCCAGGTTGCTAAGAGGGCCAATGGCATCCTGGCCTGTATCAGTAACAGTGTGATCAGGAGGACTAGGGAGGTTGTTCTTCCTCTGTACTCAGCATTGGTCAGACCACATCTTGAGTACTGCATCCAGTTCTAGTCTCCCCAGTTTAAGAAGGATGTTGAACTACTCGAGAGGGTCCAGGGAAAGGCAACAAGGATGGTGAAAGGACTGGAGAACAAGCCCTATGAGGAGCAACTACAGGATCTGAGGTTGTTCAGCCTGGAGAAGAGGAGGCTCAGAGGTGACCTCACTGCTGTTTAGAACTACCTGAAGGGAGGTTGTAGTCGGGTGGGTGTAAATCTTCTCTCAGGCTGCTAGCACCAGAACAAGAGGACATGACCTCGAGCTACGCCAGGGGAGGTTTAGACTGGATATTAGGAAGAGCTTTTTCACAGAGAGAGTGATATCTTACTGGAGTGGTCTGCCCAGGGAGGTGGTAGTCATCCTCCCTGGAGGTGTTTAAGAAAAGATTGGATGAGGAACTCAGTGACATAGTCTAGACAATGGGAGGCTCGGGTGGATGGAGCGTGGTGCCCATGATTCCATAGTTGTGGGAGTTGGACTAAATGATCCTTGAGATCCCTTCCAACTTGTGAACCTGTGAATTTGCTGTTACAGAAGAACATAGCTTAATGTTCTACTTGTCAATGTATTTTTACCTCACAAATTTTAATGGGATAATATTGTATGTATGGCAACAACCTGCAAATTGTGATGAGTGTTTCAAGGATGTGAAACTGAATCTCTAGAAGCTAAACTGCTTTTTGTGTAAGGTATGTCTGTGTGTCATTTCATTGCTTCGTGTGTTGTCATTCACAATCACAGCAATATTGTTGTCTGTTTGAAGTTGTCATGTCATGAAGTTTTTAATGTTGTATATATTGCAAATAATTTTTAATATGTCTTAAATTCTGCAGGTTTTTCCATAATAATATTTTCCATAAATGTTTTCTTTAACTATGTAGAAATACATAAAACACTTCAGCAGTTAAGGGCATAAAATTTATTTACATTTCATAGATTATCTGACTGTACGTCCTCTAAGAAAAAGAAAACAGAGTTTAATGCTTCAACAACTGCAAGAATTATTTTGAGGTCTCACAAAATATTTATCCAGGAGGTGAAACATTATATCACTCTGATGAAATCTTAAATTAGTTTAAAGAAAAAATTGTTAATAGCACACATAAACACATGCCAAATTAAGTTTGACACCTCAGGACTTGCAAAAAGTTGTATATTGGGTTCCTGAGCCATTGGACTCTTTCTTTAAAAGACAGCAGGAGCCTGGCTGGAGTTAATGAAGAGCTTAATGATCTCCTATTCTGATGAAGAGTCCATGAAGCAGTTGCTGTACAAGGACATATTCTGATACAACGTGAGTAGTGGTTGACTTAGGATAGTCATAGGGAAGAGAGAGGAATGGTTGCCAGATGTCCACTTCAGATTTTTGTCTTCTGTTCAGAGAGAGGAGGTGTCTGGACTGATTCTGTTTGCTCCTAAAGAGCAAGCAGGCGTATTACAGGTGCTGGGACTTAAGGCATCCTAGAGTACTGTGAAACCTAAAGAGGATGTTATTTGTAATTTCCTGCCTATCTAGGAGAGAAGAGGTATTAAAAGGAGTATGCCAGCTGTGGCGCAAAGCCCTCTGTGGCTACTTCAGATGGTATTCCCAGATATTCCTCAAACCAGGGTATAGTGTCTCCTGCTGATGAAATTATGGACTTATACCTGTTATCGTGCACATCTGATGCTTCTGGATGTGACCATCAGCTGCAGATCTTTTTCAAAGATCAGGTTCTATTGCTGTGGTTTAACCATGATAAATAAAAAGATAAATAAAAAGATTTACCAACACAAACTGAGCAGTGCATAAGTGCTGTGGGTGTTGACAGTCCTTTTCTGCCAGCACACCTGAGATAGAAAAGCTTGTTCATGGACCTGCAGAGTACGGTACATAGAGTCTTCAATGGCTGTGGTTGAGTGATGAAGTGCCCCCTAAGAAAAAAGAGCTCTTTAAACCTGTTGTACAATTTTGGATCTTGCTAATATCCCCTATGTTGCCCTGGTTTAAAATCATGCTTGTGTAGCCCTTCTTAATGTGAAGGACAGAGAAGTTAGGATACATTGGCTATAAAAGATTTCTTTACTTTGGGGTGTTTGTTTTTCATGTTCAATCACACTGGATTTTAATGAGTCACACATATATGAATGAATGAATGAATGAATGAATGAATGCATGCATGAATGAATGAACGAGTGCATGAATGAATGAATGAACGAGTGCATGAATGAGTGCATAAATGCACCAAATCAGGAATAACAAGTTCATTGCCAAACACATCCTTGGCTATATTAAAAGAAGTGTGACCAGCAGGCTGAGAAAGGTGATTTTCCCACCCTCTGCTCAGGTCTAATGTGACACATCTGGACTACATCCAGCTCTGGGACCTTCAACACAAGAAGGATGTGGACTTGCTGGAGTGGGTCCAGAGGAGAGCCATGAAAAAGACTACAGGTCTGGAGCACCTCTCCTATGAAGTTGAGTTTTGTNCAGCAGGATGCCTGGAAGAACATTCCTACCCCCTCTCTAGTAGGCCTGAGGGACCTTCATACTTTTCAGCCTCTCCACACAAGTTCTGTTCTGGCATACTACATCTTACTACTAAATTTTTTTTATTTCTCTCCCAAATATGTTTATTCCCAGAGGCATTCCTATCTCTGCAACCTTGAAACACTGGCAGCGACTGAGGCCCAGGCAAGAGCTGAGCTGTTAACCCCCTCACTACCAGAGCAGCAAAAAAACAAAACCAGGACACTGGAGTTTTGTCAGAGTTGGGTTTTGTCAAACTGGAGAAGAGAAGGTTCCAGGGAGACCTTATAGCACCCTTCCTGCATCTGAAGCGGGCCTACAAGAAAGTTGGTGAAAGAACGCAAGGGCATATAGTGATAGAACAAGGGGCAACAGCTTCAAATTGAGAAAGGGTAAGTTTAGGTTAGATATTAGGAAGAAATTCTTTACTGTGAGGGTGGTGAGACTATGGAACAGGTTGCCCAGAGAAATTGTGGATGCCCCATCCTTGGCAGTGTTCAAGACCTTGTTGGATGAGACTCTGACCAACCTGTTCACAGGTTATTCTGAGTTGGTTCTAGTCGAAGGTGTCCCTGCCCATTGCAGGGGGACTGGGACTAGATGATCTATAAGGTCTCTTCTACACAGTACTGCCTGGGCATGCTGCTGTTCCAGCCTGTGAAGTAGCCCTTCATAGTAAACTGAAACTTGTTTCAGATTTGGGGGGTTTTTAAACATGATCAGAGGGTGTGGATAGTAAAGTGAACAAAGCACAGCCCCATAGACCTATTCCATTCCAGAAAGTTTTCCCATTCCAGAAAGCCTCCTGTGTTAGGTGGCTTAAACTGTGATGCTGGGGTGTTCCCTGAAAGTGGTAAGATTACTGACATTTAGTGATCATATCAGGATAAAAAGTTGCAACTTCTAATGATGGTAGGCAGGTGGTTGTCGCCAGACTCAAACTAAACTGATGTCCTGAAGGGCAGGGATCTGAACTAGATCTTTACCTGCAATTTAGGATACTGACTGTATTTTGCATCATCTATGCCCTGTGCAGTTTAAATTATATAACTAACACTTGGTGTGTCACAAATATAAGGTAGCTCATTTGAACTACGCCCTGAATCTGAGGATGAGATAGGGAAAAAAGAAATGCCTGTGTTGACTAAGGGGTTAGGGTAGTAAAAGTAACTAGAGGGCCAGGTTGGTATTTATCTCTGCTTTAACTGTTGACGCTGTCTTCTAAATCCTCACAGAGGTACAAGTCAAATTAAACAGTAATTAAAATTTTTAAACTACAGATTTTTCTCTCAATTTATAGTCTTGTTGATGCCTCCTTCCACATCTGTCATGTTCCTTTTCCACCAAGTTAGTGAAGTTAGCAATGGCTTTCAGTCTCTGCACTCATAATATTCTCTCTGTGTGTGTGTGTGTCTGTTCAAGGGGGCTTTTAGCAATATTCATATTTTTCCTACTGCTGTCAGCTAACAGTACTTTTTCCTGCATTTAGTTAAGGTCTTTTAATTTGTCCTTTCATCAGTCCATTTTTGTCCCAGATAACATTCATCCCAGGAGTGGAAATAAAACTTCAGTGGCATATTTAGAACTCTTAAAATTAATAAAATTAATTCCCTTCAAACTTTTCCACCACTACTTTTTATTTCTGCTGAAGACAGTCAGTATGATTGTTTCTAGTTAAACATCAGTTCCTGAATGTTTATAACAATCTTAAGATCCATGGCTGTGCCAAAGAATGTCACTGTCAAGCATGTGATTAAAATTGTATGTACTGCTAAAGGACTTTTCACAGATGGATGGTTAATGAAGTTCATGATAAGTACTCGTAAACATAAATGATAACATTTGTTTTGCTTAACTAAAGCTAAATTTTTTAGATTTTTATGGATACTTTTAAAATATCTGAGTGAGGAAACTACTATGCTTAAATGTTAAGGTAGTTTGAGCCACATGTACTTTTCCTGCAGCTTTTGCCTGCTGGGCCATGCAGGGACACTTACAAAGTTAGTGTGCAACTGTGGATGTACGTTATTGCTAAGGATTTGTATACTGATTATGAAAATATTTGGAGTCTAGCAGTCCTACTACTTCCTTACTACTTTTAGAGAGCCAAACCCCCAAAAATTGTTTAGGAAGCAAGGAGGATGTACGGTGTGTTATGAAGGTATTTCTGTATCACAGAGTCATAGAATGGTTAGGGTTGAAAGGGATCATTTAGCTCCAACGCCCTTGCCATGGGGTGGGATACTTCCTGCTAGATTAGATAACTCAAAGCCCTATCCAGTCTGGTCTTGAACATCTCTGTGCAAGCTATCCCACAGATTTCTTCTTCTTTTAAAACATGATGACAAAAGAAAAAAATTAATTATAAGTCATTTAACTGAAATGTTACTCATCTTTCTATAATGTTGCACTAAAAATAATTGAAATTAAATTCCTATTTGTATTGCTTTAATAAATACGTGCTTTAATAAATACGTAGTGTATCTTTTGCTGATGGATGCTGATGAAACTAGGATAAGCCTAGTTTCAAAGCAGTTTTGAAGACAGTTGAAGTTTCATGATATTATCTTGTACAGCCCATAGTACAATGTTTTAGCATTAGGATTTTTAACAGATAAAAATACATAATTCTCATTTTATAGACAAGATTCACAGAGATAAAGAAAAACTGAGAGAAATTTTGAGCTAAGAAGATGAGGACAGTAGAATATCTGGGTGATTATTTTTGCTGAAAGGCCTTCTATCCATTTGACATATTAAAATATCACTTTGGATAGTTTGGTCCAGCTTAAGTATAAGAGCCTCTGATCCTGGGCCAGACTTTAGAGGACTTGAACACTTGAAATTGCAGTTAGAGGCTTAGCAGTGTTTCAGAATTGTACTAGGCTCTTATTTGCAGTTACTTTTAATCTGTGAAAACTCCAAAAGCTAGGGTAAACTGCACCGAAGTGTTTGCATTGTTAAGCCAAACCCTTGAGCAAAACCCTTTTGAAGAGAAAGGACTACAGGAGGACTAAAAGAAGGCTTACGAGGAGAGCTTCAAATGAGGCTTTATTTTTTTTCCCACTTCAAAAGTACTTTTGAAGTAATTATGTTATCTACCAGCAGATAAGTAGACATATGCTGTGAAAATTGCCTGTTGTCCTGTTTTGTACCTGCCTATCCTCTATCCTTGACACCTTTCTTGCACTTTAGTTTTGCTGAATATGTTTGTTTCTCTTATACCGAGGTTGCATACTCTGTGTCACAGAATGGGCTCTTTATAGTTGTATGCTTCAAATTTAACGTGATTTGAGTCATATTCTAGAGGTCAGTTCAAACACATTTTAGAGAAAAGCTGTCACTTTGAGACATGGAGTTGTTTTGTTCTTTTCCTAAAACTCAACTTTCTGGAAGATTAATTTCCATGTAGCTGCTCCAGTACAATTTATGGCAGCAGAACTTGTTTTTTTTTTCTTGATTGATACCTCCTGGGGAATGAGGCATGTATAATTCATCAGTCATCCATCATGACTTTCCACTATGGCTTTGAGGGAGATTTTGGTGGATTTTTTTGTTTGCTTGTTTTTGTTTTAATCTGATAAAAGCTGTTAGCTGAGACCTAGTGGGTGGAGGTCCCAGATGAGATGGGTACAGCTGAAGCCCTGTTGGTGCACTCAGGGCCTTAGCACCATTTTTTAATAAATACTCATAACAACTGCAATAACACTGAGGTGCTGACTTCATGGTCATTGTCCTTGTGCTTTGGTTAATGGGGCAATTTTCATAGTCACCAGCTTTACTGGTTACGGTTGCCGTGCTATCTCTTGTCTGTACTGTACTCGTCCATTGGTGAGAGGCTGCAGATTCTGTCATAGAAGGGAAATACAGTCATACCTCAACTATTCAAGCATAATTATTTGCTGTTTCAACTATTCGCAAAAAGTTTTTCTGCAAATCCTAATCAGTTATTCATGAATATGTCCAGTCGACGCATGCACGGTTGCTCTGTTTTGCGGAGGGGCAGCGCCGCTGCTCTCTGAGGGGTGGGACTGGCACAGCCCCACGGGGCAGGCGGGTGGCGCCTCTCGCTCGCTGGGGACAGCCACAAATCACTCTGTTGTGAGTGCTGTGGAGGTTACATGGTGTTTATAAGTCCCATGGTGCCTTTAGACGTGCCACAGTCCCTTCCCCACTCCTGCATGTCTGCGTGGCTCATCCCTATTGGGAAAGGCTTATACACAGGGCATCATGACATGCCTTAGGGCAACATGAGACCCCACATGGGGATCCTTCAGTACTGTCTGCCCCAGGTGGGCACTGAGACTAACCCAGCACAGCTCCACAGAAGTCACGCCTGCCCCTTGTCACTTCAAGCCTAGCTGGGGGACCCTGCTCTGTGTTCTCCAGTGTCTGTCCCAGTACCACAGCCCTACAGCCCCCTGCCCCCGCCACTGGCAGCATGACCACAGCGGTTTGATAACATTAAACTGTTGAGAAAGTCTGTATAAAAACCTGTTTCCACAGCCGCTCACAGACGGGCTGACACACAGGGACAGGCAGCAAGGCTGGCCTTGCCAGTGCATATCTCCATGTGTATATGCAGGTACGCATAGCCTTAGACAAAGCACTCTTGCCTTTGCTAGCCAGCTGCAGTTAAATGTAAAACAATCCTACACCTAACCTTAAAGGGGCCTCAGGATTTTGCAGGGTTACAAAGTTGCCATATTTATGGCAATAATTTGCCATATTAATGTCTGACTGGAATTCACGGATTTAATGTTCTGCGGGAGCTTCCTAAGACCCCAACCCCGTGAATCCAGAAGCATGACTGTATATTGTTATGTGCTAAGCAATGTCTTTGTTGAGATAGTGCCAACTACATATTGAGGACACAAATTCTGTATATTTGGTTCAGTAAGTATAATAAGTATTTCAGCCCAGGAGTCTGGGAACTCCGGGTGGCACACAGAGGAAAAAAAGACCAAACCAAACAAACAAAAACACAAGGTGGGGAAATATTATGTAGCTTTGATTGTAGAAATGTCTGGGTAGGACTTCAACAGAAGTGTTTTTAATGAGATAAGCATGAAAAATTAAGCAAGATCTATACAAAGAGCATATGGGAGATGTATAGCAGAAAATTGCTCTTGTATGTCAGAAATACAGTCACAAACATAGTATCACAAAATTCTGTCTGGGTATTTTGCCTATTTAAATTGTTTAGGGCTGTAAAAGTCACAAGTCTCTGTAGTGCAAAACCAGCATGCTAGTCTTTTCCAACTGACTTGATAGCACCACTCTCATCCCCTCCAAATTCAATAATACCATGTGCAGCAGAAAGGGAATATTAGCTGGCTGAGCCTCAGACTTGTCTTTATCTCCTTTAGATAAATTAATAGCATTTCTTATATTTCTTTCTATAACTGCAGAATTCAACTGCAACTCAGCACAAACTTATTGTAAAGGTGCTGCTTGTTTGCTACAGGTTACTCACATTTCCATCTTGCGGGGAAGGATATGGGAAAGACACTACCTTACTCAAATTAAGACCTTACCTCTGTCACCTTGTCTGTCAGCGGCTGAACTTTCTAGTGAAATGGAAAATGTTTCCTTCTGTTGGTTTAAATTGATACATATGTCTGCCTGTGAGTTAAAAGGATTTTCATGCTGAGAATACATGCTGAAAATGCTCATAAAATTAATTGACTTCATGAGTAGGGTGAAGATGTTAAAAATTACTTAACTGAAATCTTCAATACTTTGGCACCGTAAAATATTAAACAGAAGAGATAGTGTAACCTTAAAAACTGTTAGGACAGCTGATGTTTTGGGTTGTCTACCTTCGTTATACATCTATATAACTTCAACATAGCAACAGTTCTCATAAAAGTTATGGATAGTTCCTCAGAATGAGACCTACAGAATGTTTTAAAGCTACTGATGATCTTCAGCATTGTGTACATAAGTGGCTGAAAAGACATAAGGTTGATTGGAAAAGCCTATTTACATTTTCTTCTATGTCTTTTTCTCTGTCTTAGCAGCCTGAGTCATGACTATTGGCTGGAAGGCAGGCTGATGCAAGAATAGTGAAATCAAATGTATCCTATTGAAACATATTAGAAGTTGGCAAATTTTTAATCCAACAGTTTGAGACTCTATTAAAAGCACACCAAGATTTTAAACAATCTTCTAGATTTCTAAGTGGTTGAATAACTATTTAAATTCTATAACATGTTTTAAAAGTAAAATCTTAAGCATAAGGATCACTAATTTCTGCAGGGATTTCTCAAAAGAAATGAAAGATCAAATTAATTCTACTTCTTGTTTTACAGGATGCTTGATTACCCGCTGGTCACTGAAACATCACTTGCTTTCTAAAGCCCTAAAGAAATCCTGAGTTTTAACTGTAGTCTAGGTTTGCTTCTTGTTTGGTTGGGGTTTTTAGTTGTTTTTCCATTATTGGCAACACCTTTTCTCTTGAGTGTTTCAGGAAATTGGCTAAAAGAGAAAAAAGCACAAGGACTAAGGAAGAGATGATGAACTACACAGCAAAGCACTGAATACTTTTCCTCCCTCAAGGACTGTAAATCATTAAATCTAGTTTGTTGTTGGTTTGAGGGGGTTTTTTGGTGGTGTTGGGGGATTTTTTTTATGCACCAAATACTACAAACACTGGAATTTTTTATGTGTCTAGGTAGAAATGTTACTAATATAAAAGAAAATATTCTCTTGTTTTGCTGGGTATATATGATCAATAAATGCAAAAAATAAGTATATGAGTGAACTTTAGCAGGGACAAAAAACTGTTAAAGAAACATAAAAGTGAAATTTTACAAAACCAGTGACTTGCCTACTAGTTTTCTCACAGGCTCACATCATTAATATCTCACCATTTTCATTACTATTATATGCACAGTCTACAGACATAGAGTTAAAAAACATAAAGATATCATACAACAGAGGCTTCACTGCAGCTATAGAAGCTGCACAATAAAAATAGATTTTTTCAGGTCTTGTTCATTTCACTGAACATTTGGATAAAAAGGATGTTTGGGGTTTGGAGGGGAGTTTGCTTTTTGAGGTTCTTTTGCATGTTTTTGGATTTTCCCTCCCAGTTCTCCTCTATTAGAGGATAGATGATACCAACAAAAGCAGAATCAGGGTTCGACTTGATAGAAAAAGACTGGTATATGTGACAATTTAAAAGAAACCTGAAAATTCTTTGACTATTACCTTTTAAAGAAGTATGTTTGCAAGGTTTTTTACGTTGTTTCTAGTTTTTTATTGTGGCAAAGAAATGTGTTTTTTTCTCCTTGCAACTGTATTTTGAGGTTAATGTAAAGTCATATTTGAGTAGGAAAATTGGGGTCAACTTGTCTCAAGCAAATCTGGTTTGTTAATGTTTGCTGCCAAAATCTTTCACTAAAAGAGTTTCAGTTTGTTTTCTGAAATTATATTTATTCCACCTCCTCAAACTCCTACTCTATAACCCTTATTCCTGGGGTGCAATGAAATTAATCACTGTTAGAAAGGAAAGAAGTCAAAAGCATAGCAAAGCTACACCAGCTTTGATAAAGAAAAATCATATGGTGTGCACAGACAGTGTTTAGCTTGAAAGATTGCACAAGATTTGCCCTCTAGTTTTAGAGTTGCTGTTTTGATGTCGGTGTAGTGTCTGCTTTCTGGAGAGCATAAAGCAGAGTATTTTCATTAGTTTGGATTTACTAGAGTTGCTACTAGGACCTATCAATCTGCTCAACAAAAATTGCTTGTGAGGTTGCAGAAAAATGAAATTACTTTCATCCTTTAGATGACAAATCTCTCAAAAGAAATAGCACTGATATTTTCCAGCAACTGCAGTTCAAATAACGGTTAGTTCTTAGTGGTCAAATAGTACAACATTATACTGAGGGTTATTTTCTGCTGGGGGGTGGTGCTCTCAGGTGACTGAACAAAATAAGAAAAGCAAGAATTTGTTATCTTTCAACATGTGTGACCAATAACTCTCCTGAGAGGAAGCATAATGGGAAGGGAGAATTCTATTTAGCAGAAATTACTGGGGCGGAGATGTATGAAAAATAAATACCACTTATGTTAAGTTTGATTTACTGAGGCACTTTGTGTAGAAAACTGTGAAAGAGTCAAAGCACTTTGAGTGTCAGGGAGTCCATGAAGAGATGAACATTAAAATTCTGCTTCAGTAGATGGCGGCAAACAGAGTATCTACTGTATTAGTTTGAACTGGAAATGTTTATATATTTTTAAACAGGTTATAATCAGAGTTAATAAGAGATGAAGCAGACTCTTTTTCATATTCCAGAGATTTTAAAGTTACTTTGTATGTCTAAATATGCACTGAATTACCTAAAACGAAGAGTCCATGTAGTCATCCAACTATGATTTATTTTTCTTCTCTCCCCACCCCAAGTACCAGCAGCAGTTGTACATGTTCTTCCATTAATGCCTTGACCTATGGACTGCATGATACAACTTATCTCTTGACTACTATGGATGCTGAAAGTTCCATTACTTTAGAAAGCAACTACACAAATTTATAAAAGAGTTTTGTATTAACTGTGTTAATAAGAGCTGTTAAATAGAAGCATCTTTTTCTCAAGGTGTTCAAGTAACTGCAGACTAGAAGAGTTACAGTAATACCTTGCATTTTTGCACGTACTGATTCACGTCTTCACAGATTTGCAGAATATTTCTCAGCGAATATTAATTAGCTATTCGCAGAGCACACCCTCATAGGGTGGGGCGGGGGGGGAGTGGTGCAGCGGCTCTTGCTCGTTGGACACAGCCACAGTTTGCTCCCTTACGAGTGCTGTGGAGGTTACGTGGCGGGGAAGGTTTATAACATGTGGGTTATACTCCCATGGCACTGCCCGTGAGAAGAGTGGGGTGTCCCGCTGCTTCTCCCCCTGAGTGTCCCAGCGTGAGGTGCTCTCAAGTGTTTGTCCCTGTCAGCACCTTTCCGGGGAGTGCCTGTGGGCTGTGAGCAGGGACTGTCGAGCCCCTGCCCCGCAGCAGCTTCCCCACCACGGCACCAATGCAAGCATGCACAGCAACTGTGGCCCAGCGACGGCAGCAGCAAAAGCAGCAGCATGGCCAAAAGGAAGCCCAGGGATTCTCTGGGGAGCTCCCCAGTCAGAGAGGGCTCAAAAACTCTTCCCTTTGCTCCCCTGTTCTGTAAGCAGCCATGAGGAAGTGCTAAAAATGCTCCCCAGTGCTCCAGGACAGCGAGGGGTGGGGAGATGAGTGTGGCCTATGTGCATATTCATGCTTGCAGATTGGGTGATTCGTGGGACCCCCACAAGACCCGTAACTGACAAATGCAGAGGTAAGACTGTATTTAGAAATTGTTGTTATATAAGCACTATGCCTATATAAGCTATTGTAATACACAGCAAATACCTTACTGTGCTGAAGCAGAATGTTGAAATGATTAATGCTGAAAGAATACACTTTAGTACAGTGGTAAGTGTCCCCACCTGGCATGTGGGAGACCCGAGTTCGATTCCCGCCAGGGAGACAGTGTTAAGAGTTGGACTCGATGATCCTTGTGGGTCCCTTCCAACTCAGAATATTCTGTGATTCTGTGAATATTGAAATAATTAATGCTAAACCCAGTCTATTTCATCCTAGAAAGAATGGAAGATATGAAGGAATTATGATTCACAAAGAGGCAATACTTGATTGTCCTCTATGAATGCAATAGCTCATGGGTTCCAGGTAATTCAGTGCACAGGTGTTGCAGAGTTCAGATCAATCAGATAAACTATGACTGGGTTAAATTTAAGAAGAGTATATAAAATTTCCCTACACTTTAAAACTTTCTGCCATTGGGTGAAGATAGTTAACTTAACTTCAATCTTATTACTTTTTTATTTTCAAAAAATTATTTTTATTAGGCTCATTATAAAAGTGGCCCATTCCTTGATGGTGGGCCTGCAGAATTTATTGGAAGTGCCTTGTTAGAGACAAGTCAGTATGTTATCTTCAATGTTATTTTGAAAGCCCTCTGGTGTCATAGAAGACCAGAATAAAATTCTGGTGCGATGTGGGAAATTAACATTTTTATGTCTTCTTATAATGGACACCAAAGGCATGAGGAATTCTGAATCGCAACATGTAGAAGCAGCTACCTTGGCCTTCATTCAAACCAAAAGAAATGCCTGTGATTTAACCATGGTGCATGTATGTGTTGGAATGACACCTGCTTTGTACTGTCAGAATATGGGGATAAGCCTGTATGAAAAGGCTTCTATTTTCAGTGAAAATATGCATGCCAGATTCTGAGGGGGAAAACCCCCAAACAGACCACAATAATGGAATTAGCATGACAAATCTACATAGGTTGTCTTACTTGGATAGTAGTTCGTCTGATCTTTGCTGATCCTGCTTGCCAAGTGTGTGAAGGCACTATCCAAATGAAACATGATTGAATTTCATGTGTATCTGCCATTTGAGATGCCTTCCCAGCTCTGACAGCTTGTTGTGATGCAGAAATACATGACTTTAAAATTCACAGTAATTTGTTATGTAAGCTAACAGTAGTTGCTATGGAATCCCAATGAAGGGAAACATTGCTGACATTTCTTGCTTCCATCAGCTATCTGTTCTTTTGTTTGATTCAAGTTAGATTCTTCCCATATCCTCTGATGGAGAGGAATGACCATTTAAAAATAATTCTCCTTGTGATGTTATCTAGCTTATTGTGCAGCATAATTAGAGAAAGTTCTGACCTGAAATAGGAAAAGGACTTATAAGTCAAATAAGTTCGAGGTTTTTTTAAATGCAAACATAGGCTAAATATACATCTTCTTTCACCAGTGATGTAATTATGGTTAAAAAAATGAATGCAACTGGCATCTATTTGTTTTGAAGAAGAAATAGTATTTACTTGAGAAAAAAATATTACTTGAATGTTATATTAGGCAAAAATTTCTTGTGAAGTGTAATATTCGAAGGAATTATGTACTCCTAGTCGTTAATTACTTATAATTTAAAAATAATGGTGGCTCATATAGTAAAGCAATAAAGAATTATATGACATGGATGTTTTCTCTATCCGTAAGGAAGTCTTTGATCCCACAAAAATGAAAGCAGAATCTAAGAGGGTTTTTTCTGTCTACTATTTCATGGCCTGCCAAAGACTTTGAGTAACTCCGTACTAAAAAATCTCCATTATAAAAATTAAATTCTTTCACTGGACTGGAGATCAATATGTCAAGCCTAAACCACAGTGCAGCCAGACAAATATCTTCCCTTTCTTGGCCTGTTAAATCCAACTTGGTATCTTGCCTCTGATGCAACTAAAATAGAACACTTTTAATATATTAAAGTTGCTAAAACAGAGATAAATGTTTTTTTACTAACAAGAAAGGAGACAAGGGTTATGTTTTCAGTCTTTACTCATGGGAGAATGGAATTGTGTGAGGGGTTTTTTCAGTTAAACTGACTTGTTTTATTAACAATAAAACTCATTTTTCTTTTAAAGTGGTTACAAGACTGCTCTTCCAAAGGCTTTCATCTCTTAATTCAATTTCCAAATTTTCTCAATAGGCTCTAAACCACCAACTAAAACAGATTGTTGCTCCTGCTGCAGTCAGCTCAAGCTCAAATTCACTGTCATTCGATGATAAATTTTTCAGTAGTAGTACTGTCTAAATATTTCTTTAATTCTGTTCCCTCAAGAGGAGACTCACTCTAATGACTTTTTGCTGCAGAGGATTTAGTCCCATTCACTTACCATTTATTGATCAATCAAATTCAGGTTACTCAGTCTTTGTTTCTTCAGAAGTGAAGAGTTGAAGTTCATGTATAAAAAACACCGACATGTTGATTTCTTTTTCCAGTTATCAAGAGTTTGGCTTATCCGGTGTGGGTTTGTTAATGTTCCCCAATGTTATTTGGTTAATGCATTAACAAGTAAATAACTGCTTCCTGAAACATTTTTAGTTGTTTCTGGCTGTATATTTTGTTCTTCATTAGAACTGTCTGCTAATTTCAGGATCTATCTACTTATTTACCAACATGGATGTATCTCCTAACTAAATAATCTTTTCTTCCCTGTTCCCAAATTTAAGGTTCTGTTTTCACAGAATCACAGAATATTCAGTCAGAACAGATCCAGAAGGATCATCGAATCCAACTCCCAAGTGAATGCCCATGCAGGGATTGAACTCACAACCATGTTTTATCTATCTGAGCTAATCTCAGGGTCATGTCATCATCTTTTTTCTTTTTTTTTAATATAATGACNAGTTTTTTTTTTTTTTTTTTTTTTTTTGTATATAACCTAACTCCCTACCCCATTTATCCCATCTACTTAAACATTGATACCGGCAGAAGTACCACCATAAAGGGTATGTGGCAGGCCTTTGTCTATCTAGGGGTTTAGGAAGGTGGTAACATCTAAGACTGTGAGTTTATATCAGGAATAAAAGTCTGTACATCTACCAATTTTAATTATAATCATCACTGATCTCCCACACCGCCTGTGTGACTTTCTGCAACTCTCGTTTCCTTCAGATACTGGGACACCTATGAATTGCAATACTAGATGGTTCTGGATAATTCAAAACAGAGAAAGACATTAGTCAAGCATTACAAAACTTATTAGATGGTTGAGAAAAGGTAGGTAGAATTTCCTCTGCAAATACTGAATATTAAGAAACCATTTGGACAGCTGCATGCTGACTACATTTTATAATATATGCAAATAATATTACTTCATTCAAGACAGATTTACACTAGGTCCTTTCCTATTGCATCTTACTTTTTTGTATTTACTTTAGGAATTATTCTTTGTATTTGGAGTCTGCTAATTGTAGTATAGTTTCACATGGGACCATTTTCAGAACATTAGCAAAATGTAAATTTCACTTTCAAAAGCAAAAAAAAAAAATTTACCTGGTAAAAATTTAGTCTTCGATATCAGGTTTTGATTTAATATTAAATTTACAGGCCAGAGGACCACTTTTTAAGACATGCTAGATATTGTGTTTTCATGTATTTCAGAGAGAATCAATGATGCAAGATGACGCGGTATGGAATAATCTCTCTGTTGAGAACTATGAATATTCAGAGTAAGCCTAATGATAAGAACAAAATAAAGCATGTGCTTCAGTGCTTCTAATACGATTTGGCACTGAAGTCTCAAATTGAAGTGCATGAAATGGGAGACAAATATTCTTTGGCAAATTCTCTGGATTTTTTTGTTACTGTATCTTCAGTAATTGTTTTAGCTATTAATTTTTTAATCTCAATTGACTACTGATGCAATTAGTATATCAAAATAGCCATGACTGACAAACACTTACGTTGTACTACTTAACCAAAGTAAGCAAGTATGCATATTAACCCACCTCAGTGTAATCAATTGCCTTACATCAGGATTCAGTTAAGGAGTGTAATATTGAGCCCACAGCTGCAGGTGGGAAGATGATTGTACATGCGACTGGGGACATGGAACCTGGAAGTCCAGGACTTGATTTCTTCACCTAGCTCTCTCACTTGAAGGTGTCTTCAGAATGTGTAAGAAAGTAATATATGGAGTAATTTGAGAACTAAAATATATAAATAAACAGATTGCCCAGAGAGATCTCACTCACTGGAAATATTGAAGATCCTGTGCAATGTGCTCTAGGATGACCCTTAGTGATCAGGGAGATTGGACCAGATGACCCACTGTAGTCCACCCAACCTTACTGATTCTGTGATACCGTAATCTATTAATTTCAGAAATCAAAAATGCCATCCATACAACTACATGGTTACTTAACACTAAGAAAGTTCAGATAAGAAAATTCAAAAGAAAGAAAATCAGAACAAATGTAATTTAGAAACTGATGGATATTGCCTTTTGGACAAAGTGAGGTATATCCAATTCATGGTATAGCCTTCCCTGATCATTTGGGCAAAGGAAATGTTACAGATTTAACAGTAGTCATTCTTGCAGCTCATCAAAGATTAAGCTGGTTGAATTGCCTGGTGGACTGTGAACTGAAATTAGGAAAACAGATTCACCACGGAGTAATGGAGAGAGGTTTTCAGATGGCAAAAATAGGTTGCCATGTTCCTGTCACATAAAAACCCCCACAAAAACAACAACTTCCCCAAACAGCAACAAAAACCCCCTCCAAATGAATTAAACAAACAAACAACCAAGCCAACTGAACAGTCTCGGGAAAATTACCCTTTGACTCCAGAAGACAAACATGCTAAAGCCATCCAGTAGAGATTAGTAATCGTAAAAGAGTGTTTTAGTGAGTATCTATCAAAGCTACCCTTTCCAAATCTCTTCTTTGCTTGAATTCAAATATCGAGCTATCTTCTGAAAATGCTACAGAGGAGGAAATACTTATTGCTTTTTATTCAATAACCTTGGATTGTGGCATTTAAGAAACAAAGGCTAACATTGGACATGTCCCTAATTTCCTGTAGCAAAAGAGCTGCCCTAGTCATCAGGCAAGATTAGGTAAAGTTTTTTCTTTGCTCCTGTTGAAGCTGAGACAGTCCAGCGAGGCATATGAATTCTGGTTTAGTGGTAAAGTAAGCAATTTCCTCTCTAATCTAGTGCTCCTCACTGAACTATAATTTCAGGCCAAGAGTTCTTTTGGTTTGTGATATTTCAGGGGAGGGGTATTGATTTTTTTTCTCCTCCCTCCATCCTGACTCTAAAGTGAAATGCAAACATTTTGCACTGCAGTGTGATCAGAATTCAGAATTGAATTAGAAATGAACCTGCTTTGCCTTGTGTATTCTTAAAGAACAGAGACTCAGCTTTGACTGAAGTAAAATAAAGGTTGCTTTTACTCAGAAAATTTCAAAGGGTGGATAATAAGAAACTCTGGCATGTGAAAACTAGGAGTTTAAAGTCTGCTAGTACAGCTTAGAATTTAAGACTATTTCTTGTGAAAATCTTCAACCTCTAGCCCTGTGCATACAAAATATGTATTGAGACTCTCTTTGATGTTGTTTTGATGATGCAGGTCAGGATTTGTTCTCTTACAAATGCCAGGGGAAGGAAAAAGATCTAAGTTGCTGACATCATAAGTTGCCATTATCAATTTTTTACCAGCAATGTATTCTATGTCTCAGAGGTGTGAGTCGTGTTTGAGTCATCTGAATGGAAATTTAGTTAAATAAGGCTGGTTCTCCAATGACATTGGCCAGTGACAGTGTAAAAGGAAATTCCGTGTCTAAACTTCTGTTACCTAAAACCTGTATTACATAGTTTTATAGTATTTCTGTATAAGTTGTCCAGTTCTCTAAAATGGAGATTTACCCTTTGCTAAAAGTTTTCTGTAGACAGGAGTGTCAGCAATATAAAGGACTCTAGTTGTTTGTGAAGATTGTACTGAAGAGGATCCATAACATCAAATGACAATAACAAAAGCTGGTCCTTGAATATGCTCCTGGGGAATAAAAGTGCATGAGGAGGAGGGGGAGGACAGGACGAAGACAGATGTCTCTTCAAGACCCCTGACCCAAAATGGGTGGTGTGTCAGAGGCTTGGTGAGAGTGAAACCATGGAAGGGACAGGTTGAGAAGGGGGATGTAACAGTGATGTAATGGCTAGATCATTTAATTAGGGAATTGTATAAAACTGTAGAACCTATGTAATTCAGGGTGCTCTGCTTGGAAATTATTCCTGGGGCACCCAGCATCATAATGGAGTGGTTTATTCTGTTTAATACTCAAAATTAATTTAGCTACTTGTTTTTAAGGCATCACTTTGTTTACGATTTTCTCTTTGTAACCATGATGCCAGGATTACTTTATTTTTTGTGAGTGACCTTGCTGCTCAGAGAGAGGTAGTTTCTAATTCATGAAATTGGTAAGAGAAGTTTTAAATATGTGTGGATGTTAAATAATAATCCTTCTATTGTTTCTATTTGCACATAATACTTCTGCCTTTCTAATTGCTTGCCTATACAAATATTGCATGCCAAAAAGGCCAGGAAGTTCAACACCAAGGTAGAGTTAGGAAAGTGGCTTGTCACGTTCAGGCTTATGTCATCCAAGCTGTATCTGAATCACAGAATCTTTTTGTCGAAAAAGACCTGTAACATCATCAAGTCCCACCTTTGACTGGTCAACACCTGGTCAACTAGACCATAGCACTAAGTGTCACGTCCAGATATTTCTTGAACACCTCCAGGGATGGAGACTGCACCAGATTGGGCAGTCCAGTCCAATGTTTAACAATTATTTTCATGAAGACACTCCTTCTGATGTCCCATCTGAATCTCCCCCTGGTGAAACTTGAGGCTGTGTTGAAGTGTTCTGTTGCTAGCTGGCTGGGAGGAGAGGCCAATACCCACCTTGCTACAACTTCCTTTCAGGTAGCTGTTGAAAGCAATAAGGCTTCCCCTGAGACGCTTTTTCTTCAGGTTGAAAAACCTCAGCTGCCTCAGCTCCTTCTCATAGGACTTGCCCTCTAGAACCTTCAGCAGCTTCATTGCCTTTCTCTGGACTTGCTCCAACACCTCAATGTTTTTCCTGAAGTTAAGGGCCAAGAGCTGGACACAGTATTTGAAGTGCGGCCTTTTCAGTGCTCAGTAGTGGTGGATAATCACTTCTCTATTCCTGCAACCCACAGTATTTTTGATCTAAGACAAGATGCCATTGGCCTTCTTGGCCACCTAGGCACACTGCTGGCTCATGTTTAACTGGTTGATCATGTAGGATAATTAGGCTTCAAAATTATTTTATAGTTTAATATTGAATTATTTATTTAATACAGTACCTACTCCTGTACATTTTAGTTCATTTTCCCTTTTGGAGTCAGTCCCTTCACTATTCCAGTGGAGCTTAGTAGTGGTAGATTCCTGGATGCTGACACATCAATAGAAACAGGCATGCATTGCGGGTGGAGAGGTGTGTATGTTTACATACCTCATACCTCATACATACTCATACATACACATACCGCAGTTATTCACGCTGTTATACTCACATCTTCTCATATTCGTGGAAATTTTTCCTGCAGTACTTAGTTATTCATGGAGTGGTGCATACTTCCTCAGGACACCATGGTCCCGCACTGCCGCAGCGAGCAGCCCCTGTCCTGGCCAGCCCTACCAGGAGTCAGGAAGTCTTTAACTGTAACAGAGGGAGCCATGGGGGCGCCTGTTCTGGCTGATCAGGCCAACGCAGCCACCCTGGACTTGCCAGCGCATATGTGCATATGCATATATTCATAACCTCAGGCAAAGCCAGTGCTAGCTGCTGCAGTTAAAGAGTAAAACCCCTGACTCCCACACTCCTCACTGCTGTAAGGAGCCCTGGATGTTGCAACGTTCCAAAGTTGCCTTATTTCTGCCAGTAATTTGCCGTATTAATGTCTGACCTGTATTCACGGATTAAAGGTTTTAGAGAACCCACAGGAGACCCTAATCCATGAATGCGGAGGTATGGCTGTATTTACTTTTTGCAAGCTGAGGTACCAGTGGCATTTCTCTCTATTTGACAGGCAATGTAAATCTTTAAAAGTGATGTGTTCAACTTCTGTAGTTTCCATCTCACCTTTACTACTGGCACAAATAACTTGGCTGTAGCACCATGTTGTGGGTTGACCTCGGCTGGATACCTAGTGCTCACAAAGCCACTCTATCACTCCCCAACCAGACAGGGGAAAGAGAATAAGATGGAAAATGACTCATAGGTTGAAATAATGCAGTTTAATAAAACAAATGCAAAGTTGCATGTGCACAAAGAGGAGAATAACAAGGTTTATTCTCTACTTCCTATCAATGAGCAATGTGCAGGCACTTCCCGGGAAGCAGGTCTTCAGCACAAGTAGTGGTTACTCAGAAAGCAAACACTGTAAACAACAAATGCTCCCCAATGTCCTCCTCCTTTCCTTAGCTTTTGTATCTGAGTTTACATCATATGGTATGGAATATCCCTTTGGTCAGTTTGGGTCAGCTGGCCTGCTTGTGTCCCCTCCCAGGATCTTGCCCTCCACTGAGGGAAGGATGTTAGAATGCTCAGCAAACACCAATGAAGTATTTTTAACACCTTTCTAGCTACCAATGCACAGCACTGTGATGGCTGCTATGGGGAAATGAGCTCCATCTGAGCCAGACTCAACACGCAGCAGCAGAGAGACAGCGTTCATTAAATGCCCATGTCTTATAATAGCAAGAATGATATTTATAATAATTATTCATTAAGTGGTCTTACTGTCTGTATGTGCTTCAAATGGAAAGTAAAGATTGTTTGAGTGCTACACTGTATCATTCCTAAGGGGAAAGAAAACAAACCACCAATACCCCAAACCAACCAACCAAAAAACCCCACAATAAAATCCAGATTAGCAAGAATGTTTTTCTATGTGTGTATGATTCTGAGGGATTTTTATGTAGCAGATACTCCTAAACTTTTATTTCTCATAGATATTGTATTCAGAAATAACAACAAGCAAAAAAACACCTCAATATAAAACCACCAAAACCCCCAAACAACACAAGAAAACCCCAAACCAAAACAAGCTTCTAGTGATGTTAAGAAGCACATCACTGTCTGGTGCCAATAATGATCTGTTTTTAATGCTGCTAATGAGGCTCTCAAGAAAATAATGCTTGACACATTCTAATGGGAAATTTCTTGGATGGGTGCCTATTTTGTTGAAAGGTCTGCAAGGCTTAAGATTGCTATAGAAGATACATACAATTCCCTCTAAAATTTGCACTGTTACCGAAGCGTATCACATCCCTTTTACTGTATTCCTTTTAACAAAATCTGAGTCTATCACAGACAGTTTCACAAAAAGAAATTTTGCTTTTCATAGGACATTAACTATGTATTGAAGGGAATAGGTGGATTAATTCAGGAGATGATCTATCTAGAAGAATTCTGTTTGAAGGTGAAGACATTGTAATAGGCAATTGAACCAAGAACTCTTAGAAATAATAAGGTTTTTCAGGGTTTTAAAATTTAATCTGTATACATATGTGTTTAAAATAATTGGCAGTGATATAATAGACCATTATACAAGTCCTTTAAATCATGATTAAACATGATTATGCTATTGCAGCTCACGTAATATGAGGCAGTCAAAAGAAGTGAAATATTGGAGTCTGCTATATAAATTACAAAGCCATCCAAAACACCACAGGGTGAGAATTTATGTCTGGAAAGCAGAAAGACAGCACACTAAAGTTCATGTTATCTGAGGAGTTCTGAAAATCATCTTAATGTTCTTGATTAGGATTTGAGGTTTTGCAGAGCCTATATTGATGTAACAAATGAGAATGCTGGCACTACATAAAATGTGGGGAGCTGAATTCTCTAATGGCTAACGTGGAAAGCTGTATATGGGCTCTGGAGGAACTAGAGACCTGTCCTATGTTAGGAATAACATTGACTAATCCCCTGATCACAGGTTTTGCTCTTAAAAATCAATCTTTCTGTGACCCTAGTAGCATTAATTTCTCTTTTTCCTAAGAGTTTTTCCTTTAATTATCCTTAATTTATATCCAGTGACATTTTGACCTTGACTCAGTTGGTTAGAGCATGGTGCTATTAACAATGTCGTAGTTTCAATCCCTGTCTAGGCCATTCACTTAACAGTTGTACTTAGTGAGTCTCATGTGTGCCTTCCAACTCAGAATATTCTGTGAAACTTTTTCATCATTACTATTTTCTCTCATAGATTTCTTGTGTCTTCATAGAAGTTTTATCATACTGTATTCTAGGCTTTTCCCATATTCTACCATTTTCTCTGTAAGAGAGTCCCTAGAAGGACCATCAGTGCACAAACTGCTGCAAATGTTTTCCAAAACATGCAATCAACATTTCTGTTGAGTCCTGTGCATGCTTCTAAGGTAACACCAAACTTGAAATTGTGTGTAGCATGCCAGGCACCTTTGCCTTCCCCAGGTCAACTTGGCTTCACTGGTATCTCCATCTCCATTGAATAATAGCAATAGAACCCACATGTACACAAAAGACTACAGCTGAGCTTAACATTCCAAGCATTAGTCTAACATTACTAATCAGTTATATCTCAGTCAATATATATTCACTTCAAATAAATTACGTATTGAGAGAATCAGCATCTGCACCCACTGAAAATTTTTGGACAAATTGTACTCAGACAAACCTGTGAATTTCTAAATTCTTATTTCAAATGCCAGATAATTTAGGGGTTTGCTAATAAATTTGTGCATGTATATATATAGATAGATTTACATATAAAATGTTTAAGAAAATTCTATTTCCTTGGCTATGCTTTTTTACTTTTCCATCTCCTTTTCCACTTCTTCCTGCTCCTTCATTTTTATAGCTCATTTAACTTTCTTCTTTTGCTTCATTCTTTACATTGCTTTTCCTCCTCTTCCATTACCTGGACCAGTATGCACTTATGGATCTATTCAGTGTAAGTAACACTAATTACATATTGCTAGTCATAATATAGTCACAGATTTCCTTTGTATTTCAGCACCGAGTATAAGTGATCTATATCAGTTACATGATACCCTAAACAGAAAGCTATTAATTTGAAAATTCAGAAGAACACAGTACCATATTTTTATATCTGAAACTCATATTAGTTTTGTACAGCAATATGTTCAGACATCTGCACAGACAAATGTTTCATAAACTCTAAAATACTAAAGAAATATATATTAGCATGACTCACACTTAGTCAGATAAATAAGAACCTGACCATGAAAACATGAGGAAAACAAGATGTACACAGAAATAGAATTTCAGAGTGAAAGTTACAGTATGCATTTGAGTCACTTATATGGAAAATTTTATGAGATTAAAATATAATCCATATTCTTCTTCGAAGTGGAATGCATCGATATATATGATGACAAAGTCAATTAAAAAGATGTTTTGAATAGAGCACAAAACATAAATTGGTATTGAAGGATTAGTAAGTAGCCTAAATTAAATAATATTGAGATATTTTCTTTTAAATCCTTTTTGAAACAGTACTTTCAAGAGTTTAGAATCTCACCAAACTGTAGTAAAGGCTTATTGAAAGTGTTGGAATGCTTTAGGCAGAGGCAACATTTTGTTTACCAGTCCAGACACATTTTTGGAGTACAGATGTCATTTGAAGTACATGCATATCTTCAAGTGGGAATTGTTATAAAAGTAGAATGCTACTTTATTTTAAATCTCCCAACTTAATTTCTGAATTTCCTGGGAGAGAATTCATTTTATGTATTTTTTGTTCAACTATAAGGTCAGATCCAACAAGTATGCAGAAGATAGTAACACTGAGGCTTTTGTGACTAAATTGGTAAAACAAAAAAGGCTTGCATAAATATATTTTCTTTTTAATAGCCTCAGAAGAATACCAAACCTTTTTCTTCACATTAAGTTTTCTAAAGTGAGGAAAATTGAATTTTGAGTTGCGGTTTATTGACTATTGTTTTCTTTGCCTAACTCTTCTTTTTATCTTCCCATTTCCTTTCACCAGAGTTCTTGCATTCAGCTTTCTCTTTCCTCTGAAGTGTTTCTTTCCCTGATACTTGGTTTCAAAGAGCTGAATAAGAAAGGATGAAGTATTTGCATTGAGAACAATATTTGTCAGAAAGCCTGAGAGATGATAAAGAGCTGTTCACTGTGACAGAAACATTTTTCAATGCTGGGTGACACAGCACAGAGACATCGACAGGAGTTCTGCTGGCAGCAAAATTAATTAAGCATGCTTTCATGAAAAACCTGTCTCATGGTTGAATTCTCTCACACTCAATATAGTGAAAACTATCATTATAGGGTATATATCTCTGTTCCTCCCCCTGCCCATGGTTGGAGTTTCTCTTTCTGATTTCTCATGAAAACTGAGCTCAATGGAAGGCATTAGTGAGTGTTTCCTCTGAACAACCATGAATTTCACAAATCTTTCACACATACCATATTATTAGGGTTCGTAATTCTTGGAAAAATTGGTAGAAATTAAACCATATATTCAGCTAGAAGTAAAAGAAAAACCTATATATATTTAGGACTTACTGTACAAACATCACTTTCTAAGGAAACTGGGCTCAAATTGTTTCTGTTAGCATGTTTTGATGCTAAAATTCATGTATTAGAGAAGACAGGCAAGAGCATGCTGCTAACAGCGAGCCGTGGACTGAGCTGTAGACAAAATGAATGAGGTGTAGAGGGGACACAGTTTTAATAAAAGGTTCTCAGCTACGTTTTTCTACCTGCAGGCCACTATTGGCATTCTTCCCCTATTGACAAATTATCTGACACTTTTCAGATATAAACTGTCTCTGCTTTGAGGTTAGTGTCATACTCCTCAGGCCTGGTACAGAGTCCTGCTGTGGGTTTTTTCCTGTTCTATAACACTCTTTTATTTTGCCAGGTTTTTTTGGAATTAACTTCCTGAAAGTAAGGATATTTTGCTTATATTGACGGCATAGTGGGGGGTGAGGAGGGAAAGAAAAGCATTCAGCATGAAGGCGAGATTCCACTGATGGAGCACAAAGGAAGGCTTCAATTCCCCCAGCTCTCTCTCTGTAGCTGCTCGCAAGGGCATAACACTTCAACCAGATTAACAACATGCAGCCTTGCTGAATGTATACATAGAAGCAGCTCCTTGACTAAGCTTGTTGAAGGCAGAAAGATGGCTGCAACTCTTTGCCCTGATTTCTCTTAAGGATTTGGAGTCTTGAGTAAGAAGAGTTAAGGAACGGCTGCACATCCTTTTCCAATAAAACAGGATTTGACTTCCGCTTTTTATGGCCAAAACCAGGATATTGGTGATATTAGCTAGGAAGCTGAGAAAGTGCCTGGAAAATCTGGTGATCTGGGTTTCAAACCATTATGCAGTCAGTGTTTCAGGAGCGCAGGCAAACAAACATCATAAGTATTTTGAACACGTTTTTAATAGGATGTTGGAGCTGGAGAAATCTTGTTACTACAGTCAGAGAAGAACAGAGAGACTGATGAAAACAAAGTGCATGGTGGCAGTGGAGAAGAGGCATGAAGGGAAAAAGCTGACAGAAAACATTTGTAAGTTGTGCTGACATTGAGGAATAGAGGATGGGAAGAGAGCATACACCAGGGTTGTTTTGTTTCCTGTGTCATTTTAATAAGCTCTTAGATTCTAGATCTGGTGAATAAAAGCGTTGAAAATGAGGTTTACTTTATGGCAGTTTTCAGAATTGCTATAATTGCATATGTCTTGAATAATGCAGTTACTTCTTTTTTTACCTGTGTAAATTAAAAAATATTTTGTTGCCAAAGCAATGATTTCTGCAGTCTGATTTTTTGTACCTCTGTGCTTCATGTGCTAACGAAAAAATAGGGAGATACAGTGGTGGGACCCAGGTGAGAAGAAAAGGCTTTGTGTGTTATTCTCTATGGATATGTGGGTAAGTCATTAGCAAGTCCAGAAAGCAACCCAGGGGTTTAGAGCCTACAGGCATAATAAATAATTTGAATTCAAAGGTCTGTATCTAGACTGAGATACCACTGTATTGATGACAATTTAATTAGAATTTTTAACTCACATGCATATCTATATATACAAATCAAGTAAACAAAAATTACTAGCCATTAATACTAGCCATTAATTAACTTAATTACTAGCCATTAAGTTGCAGACATTTCTATACTCAGAAGATCTTTAAGTTCATACTCTCTGACTTGTTCACACAGGTAACTTTATTGGCTTCATGTGAATTTATTTGAGGCCATTCATATTCTATGCAACAGGTTTTTAGCTATTTGAGTATACAGATAGACCTTAATATTTAAATTCTTAACTGAGAAAAACTTCAGTATGTCTAGGTTTTATACACTGCTTCCTGCTGTGATTTTTGAGTGATGTATAAAATATTATGACTTACATCAATTCTTCTGAGCCTTTGTTTTCCATTCATCTGCTCTCTATTTCAGCTTTCTACATTTCTAATAGATGTCTTCTATTGTTAATACAATTACACTGTTTTGAATTGAATATTTGTTCAACAGAACATACAGAAGGAATTGTTTTAGAAAAAAAGTCTGGTGTGTATTTTATAAAGAATGTCAGAATTGTTCTAATTTCTGTTAACTTCATCTTTATATTCCTGTGTACCATCAAAAATAACCAACTCATACCTGTTTTCAGCCCCTTGGTCATTCAGTCCTCATATTAAAAACATTCAGCTAGCATTGCTCATTTGTTTTCTTACCTGGAAATTCCAGCATCAGAAAATTTAATAAGAACTCACATGGATTAAGTGCCTCATTTTATTANAAAACTCCAAAAGTGCTTTCTACTTTTATTTTTAAGAAGTCCTCTAATATTAATAGATTTGCAGTTTTCTTTAAATGCAGTTATGAGTTTACTGCTGTAACTTAAGCTTGTAAGAAGTGGACTCCTTTTTAATGAATGTAGTAACATTTATAATTCCTGCAGGGAAAATGGCTTTANAAAACTGGTTACCTAAAATGATGATTTAAAAATAAACAAATTTGAAAACCTCACTCTATGCTTACAACCTAGTAAAGAATTAAAAAAAAAAAAGGCAGCAATTTCTTCTAGTGTTTTTAAGGCAGCAAGCTCCCTGTTATGTTGCCCAGATTAGCTAGCAGCAATTTGTTTTTTCGTGCTGGTATGTTAAGCATACTATGTAGTTCCGTAGTTCACAGAAGTGTGGATATTGTGGAGCAAACCTAACAAATGCAAGGGGAAGGCAAGTATTTCCTTTTAGGAGTTCACTAGTTCACATATATTTCTTTTTCTAAAATCACTGATTTTGATAATTTTNTGAAAGAGTATTTTACAAAGATGACAGAAACTCCTGTTAAATTAGAAATAAAAAATGTTGCTACAGCTTTTTCTACTTGGTTTTGAAACTAAAGATTTTGGTATTTCCAGTTCCACTAACTGCATTTCTAGGCAATTTTACAAAAATGCAATATAATGACACAAGAGAGAAACAAGTCTTTCACTGAAAATGCCCATAAATATGCCATTTGTGCTTTGAATACATCAGCTGTAGTCTTAGATCATTGGGATCATATTTTACATATTTCCTGTGTACGACTGAACAGTCTAGAAATCTTGCAAAAAAATTAGAAAATTATGTCTGTGCAATACTAATGTCTCTCAGGTCTCCCATTTATGAATTTGCCAGCCTAAACTTGCTTGCCCTATGAGATTTGATTTAATTACAGGTTGAGACATCAGGCGACACATAAAGAAATCTGATAAGTAGCAACAAATTCAAGTAGCACTGACATATCACCACTCTGTGAGCAGGCAAGAGAAAGCAGGGACATAACCTTTCCAAGTACAGTTGTGTAAAGCACATACAATCAGAGCAGTTTGTGGGATACCAATGAGGAAAGCCTCCGGAAAAAAAAGGTTGCCTTCAGAATATCTAGGGGAATTGATACTCTGTAGCACACCAGCCAAATAATAGTCATATAAACTCCTTGATTAGAAAGAGTTTTGGTTTAACTGCTGTCTCATTTACAATTAGAGGTGTTAATTCAATGGCTAAAGGTCAGGAATTACTCATTGTAATCACTGTGTCTCAGAAGCATACCCAGGAAATGGTCTTCAGCTCAAATCAGAGGTGTTAATATGCAATTAAAGGTCACAATAGCTTCTGCTGAATGAAATTAACTGTTCCCTAAATTAACTTTTTCTGAAGGGGCGGCTGCTTAGTTGAGCTGAATATGCCTTCACAGGGAGATTCCAGTTAAGCATCTGCTTTTCAGAGGAGCCAAAGACTGTGGTGAGAGAGTTTTTGTACCTACTTGGGATGGTTTGAAGTGTTTTTCCCATTGTTTGGATAGAGTTGAATCTAAAAGAGAGAAAATGTGAGTAAATTTACAATTGTGGTGCATGAGATACCGAGCTATTGAAAGAAGATGACTTTATATAAATCAAAATTAAAAGTAAACAAAGGTAAGCATGCTTATCTTAAGCTGTAGCTTGTAGGTCTACTTCCAAAGCATTTCACATTGATGTTGTGCAAATTACTCTCCTGTTAATTCAACTCCCCTGTTTTACTTAGTCAATATCAC
>WEKX01016477.1:1511-13225 GCA_013390025.1 Pitta sordida | reverse complement strand
GGAAAGGGAGATAAGAAGAGATACCTATTGTCTGTTCCAGTAAAAAGGAGAAAAGTTTTACAATAGAACAAAAGGCCTCTCCCCATGGCATATGCACTGGTGTTTGTTCCTCTCTTTTTCTGTTTCTCCTTCCTTGTTTCGGCTTATAATTTCATAAATTCTCTGTATCTCATGGACCAGAGGTAATGTCTATTGAAACTGGCTGAGTTGCACAAATTATGAGATATTTTTCTGTGGCATTCTGGGTTTAATCTGTGTTGATGTTAAGATCCTCTGCTGAATGCTTGCTTAGGTCTTAAGTATCTGCTTAGTCTTATACATTCAGCCCTCTTGCACTTTGTGCCCACCATATTGCTGCTTCAGATCTTAGTGGCATGATTTTTTAGGGATGAAGGAGGCCTATTTTCACAACTGCGCATGCTCGACCTGCCATGGCAGTGCGGCCGGTGGCAGCGGCGGTGGCACAGCCACCTGTCCCAGTCCACCAGCAACGGCGATGGTGACGTGGCTGCCTGTGCCGATCCGTCTGCAACAATGGCTCCTCTTCACCACCCCCCGTCCTGGGTTCCACCGCTTTGCCACCCCCCCCCTAAGCACAGTTGGGGCTCCACCACTTCGCCATCCTCCTGGCATGGCCACCACGGCAACAGATACACAGCAACACAGTGCCAAAACAGTGCCGGGGATTGTCTGAGGGTGCTGGGCAAATTTGCATATTAATGAGCTGCTATTCAACACAGAAGTAGGGCTTCGCGAAGCACAATTAAGACCATGGGTCCGCGATATAGGAGACAGGACTGTATAAAGAAATACAGTTAATAAGTGGTTGATGTAACCACATAATCTTGACAGACATCAATGATGCAGTCACAGTTTTGTATTTTGTGAAGAGGGATGTTGTGTAAACAGGCAGGCAGCGAAGTGAGGGTCCCTGCTGCTGAGGGACCCTGTTTCAAAAGCTGTATTTGGAAAAAAACCTTGAGTCATTAGCTATGTGTGAGTGCAGTCATTGAGGTGGGGGTGGGGTGACAGCTCCGAGACCACGGCAGAGAGTGGGTAGGAATTATTCTGCAGCATGGCCAAGGCTGGATGAAGTTTGGGGAAACTGTGGACTTCCAAAGAAATGTAGGGAGAAGAGTGTTGGAAGGAGTTTTGGAGCATCCTTGTGAGATACTCAGCACTGAGTGGCTCCTTCAGGCTTAGCTGGTGACCAGTAGGCCATTTGAGTTTGTTAGCGCCCTTGAATTGAAAAGAAATGCTTCAGTCCCTTATGCTGCCCAATCTGCAGCGGAGTTGTTCCCAAATGTACACAGCTTGTAGCAAGCTATATGCACAAATGGGCTGTGAGGGGGGTGAATTTGTATGGAAAAACCCCTGCACAGGCACCTTTTGCAAGACTCCCTCTGACTGCAATGCCCAGCACTGGTGAGCAGTGGGGCCTACTGGGAATCTCTTCCATGAGAGTAAATCTAAGAGATTTCAAGATAATTGTGGCCAGTTGCCCGAAGTGGAGGAATTTGCTCAAATCCTTTCAGTGCAGAGAGCTGGCCACGGCCACACGCTTGCTTTGGTTGCCCCTTACAGGAAGAGGCCAGGTGCTGTCACCTGCAGTTATCTGAGTTCACTTTGACCACAAGACTTCATCCAGCAATGGGAATAATTTGCACTTATGGGAGAGATACAGGATTGGAAATCTCTCTAAGCATTTTAGTCATGCAAAACTGTCACCTTTGGTTTTCAGAAAGCTGCTAACCCCTTACCATCTGCTCCTGGTGCCAATTCTCTCTCTGATGACACCCAACAAAAGAATAATCAATAGCAAGCCTTCCCATGGCAGTAGCATGGCACAAGAAACGTAGTCTGTAACATTAGGGTACTAGGGTACATGAGGCTGAAGAGAGGCAGAAGCAATGCCTTGAATCTCTACTTTGCCCATCTTGTCCTAAGATAAATACCAGTGCAAAGCAATCCAGAACTCTCACTCTTGTCCTAGCAGTGTTTCCTCGATACAGAATAAGAGCAGAAAAGGCTGACCTACCTGACTGTTCTGAGGAAAGTTATTTCTTATGGTTGACAGGGTGGAAAAGCTTTCTTTCTGTGACTTGCATACCTTAATGACCTCTGTTATACTGACAGGGTCTGGAGTGATCTGCTGTCTGAGTACCAGTCAGGCCAGCTAAATCTATTGACTGCTTTAATGTACATATCTATAATTATCTCCACCCACAAAGGGTGCAGACAATTTGTATAAAGCAAGTATGAGCAACTGGTTTGAACCCATTCCTTTATTTAGATATTTCTGCCTGACCTGAATTCCCAGTGCACATTGTTTATGTTTCTGATGTTTCTGGAAGGAATAGCATCAGCATTGAATAATTACAGTGAAAAGTCCAGTGTGTCTAAGTATTTTTTCTAAATTACTCAAGGATGCAATAGTGTCTAATGCAGCATGAATAAGCTCTGAAATTACATGTGATTAAGTCCACCAAGGAGTTTCTCCCATTTTACTTAAGTCGTTACTGTTGATGATGAAAAGGGAAAAAATATTCCTAATTTCTTTTTCACTTTCCTGGTGGTATAAAACAAGCCAACTCACCACCCCTAGGTACTTTTTCTCTACTGCCCTGTGACAACTGAGGAATGGAACTGGAATACCTCAAAAGGATGTATGAAATAGTCACTCTCTCTTGTCACAAGGTAGTCAGAGATGTCATCCAGTTGTTTCCTCACACACTAGATTAATATCTTTTTGCATTTGGAATTAATTATGATAAGGTGACAGAGCTCTAGAGATTTCTGAAAAATAAATCAAACAGGTTGTCAGTTTGGTCTGAATTTTCTGTATCTCTATTTCATGTTGAAGAAAAGACCTTTGAAGAATGTTGTATTCTGGTATCCAACATTTCTCAAATAGGCATTTTCTGGAGCATCATTTATAAATAAGAATTCTGTTGCACCTATTTTTATATTAAACTAATATGTTACATTTAGGTGTATGCTATTGTGTCTATTTGCATAGATTTATTTTCAGCAAGTAAAATGTATGCAGTTTAAAGGATTTCAGTAGCTGATGACGTTCACTTTGGTATACATCTATGCATAGTGGGGAATGCATATTCTTGTTTAAATGTGTTAACCTCTGGATAAGTCTTAATTTGCCTCACTCTGTCTACAGGATGTAAATACCTGTAAATGAAGTAATTCCTGTGCCAATCAAATCCTCTTTGCAGTTTCAGTAAATTTATCTTAAAATTAGCACTAAAATTTCTAGCATGCTTTAATATTTCTGTGTTGCTTGGGTGTCACACATCATGCCGTTTTTCCCCATTCTCACTTCCACCCTCCCAATAGCATGTGCTATTGTTCTATGGAATTTTACAAACACATCACATCTGTACTCTCAGTTCAGCTACCACATGCTGGGTAATAACATCACAACAGCCTAATCTTGTGGAAATAAACTGACTCTAGAGCAATATTTACAGATACATGAGAACTGCAACCAGTGCTCTCACCATGTGCATGAGATTGATCTTTCTGCTGCCTCTAGCTTCATCCTTCCAGTACTTTCTGCTCTGTCCTCCAAATTTTGTCCAGTGAAGCAACAAGAAGGGGGCTTTCCAGTTCTCTGAGCTTTGTGCATGTTTATACTATGGTCCAGAGAAAGCTGCTGTGGGAAAGAAAGCTTGTGCTATTGAGTGACTCATAATGACGGTGGCCTGCTACAAACCACCACTGGCTTGTACACATTTACCCCATGACAATATTGAAGCTTGAGTACATTAGAGGTTCTATGGAAAGTTTCAAATTTTAGGTGCAAGAGTGTAGAGAGCCTGCAAACATAGAGGTGAATGCACTGGGGGACAGGGTGTGCCCTCTTATTTAACTGAACGAGTAGCTAACTTATTGGTCAAATCCAGGAGACAGTTTTTTGGCCTTGTGAAACCTTGTTTGTGCCTCTCAGGAACTGAACAATGTTTGGTTTGATAAGAGGATGGCAAGTGAGAGGCCAGGCAAGAGGGAGAAACAGAGAGACCTTTCACATTTTTATAAATTGTTCTGGATGTTAAGAACAGTTTTCCTTTCTTTCTTCACCTATGTCCCATCTATTTTGAAGATTGTGATCAAATGTTTCTGTATTTACACAGCTTGACTTAAGAATTACTTGAGAGTCATTAACTGGAGTAGCGGTCTTCTACCAAAGGGCTGCCAAATCCATATTGTGATGTGGCAGCAAGTGTTCATCTGTCCTCTGTGTGGCTTTTTCTGGTATACTTCATGTTAGCAGATTTTCAAGAAAGAGAAAAATCTCTCCCTGAGCATGGTGTCTAGAAAAGCTTTGTAGTACCCTGCTAGCTCTCCACAAGTATGTGAGCATCTATACTCTCCTCATGGCATCACTGGACAACAGGACCTCTCCCCAAGGCAGAAATAGTGAGTTTCCTGGGATGGCAGCTTCAGGGCAACCAGCCCAGAGCCTCAGGGACCACTGCCTGGGCCAATGGGATGCTGGGGAAAGGCGTTTAAGGACTGTACAACACTTACTATGGAATGTTTATAGGGTGGCTGTGGGGATGTACGAGGCTTACAATTAGGGAAGAATTAGAGGTAAAGAAAGAGGGATCAAGGTGAATTGAGAAGGAACAAGTGCGGGAAAACAGGTAAGAAGGAATAAAAGGGATCAGGTGTATGTGAACAAGAACAGAAAATGCACTTTTCCCAGGTGATTGACTGTGTTCTGCATTCATGTGCCAGTGTGAGGGCCAGACCATCATCAGGAGGTGTCCTGCACGACTAGGGTTCTGACACCTGGGGAGACCACAGTGTGTGCAGGTTTCCCTGGGGACTTGAGTGTGTTTGTGCATGTGGGACTGAATACCTGCAGCTGAAATAGGGCAGCCAGGGAGGCTGGGGGTCTAGGAGCAGATACAGCAGAGACTGCATGTCTAAGGCCACTTACTGGAAGGAGAGAAAGAACACAATTAGACCATATGTGTACTTTCTATTTGGATGAGCAGCCAATGTCTATTTGGAATAGAAGCTCAGCCTTGCTGCTGGGTGGATCTGAGGACATAGAGCAGAAACACCCTCACATCTGTCGAACTACCTCTTCAAGAATTTTAAATGCTGGGATTATTCAGTAATTCGCTTGTTGCCTGAATATTGGAGCAAGGATCATGCTTATCAATGCTGCTGCAGAGAGGCTGATAGTCAGCATTAGAATTCCACATAATGTTGACAGTACAGATATGGACCAAAAAAAATAGGACATAACTCAATCAGATAGAGTCTAAAGTATAACACATAAGGAATAAACCAGCTGCACGAACAACAGTGGGTGAAATTATATATTTCAATGGAGACAGACAGTAGTACACACACAAGGTGTTAAATGACAACCCACCTGACTACAGTACATGTAGGACTGTAAGGAGGCAAGGAGGCATGATACACATCTGTTTAACACTGAAAAATGCTTCTTGATCTACTGGGTAGAATTTTGGATACTGCATCTCAAAAAGAGGGTACATTACATGAAAAGAGCCAAGTGAACAGTGGAAGTAGTACAGCAGACATGAAAACAGGAAAAAAAATTGGACAAATTGTGCTTCTTTAGCTGGAGATAGGGTAACCTTGAATCCTAAACAAGTTATGGTAAAGGGACTGTTTGGACTTGATGTTCTTAGACAGCCAGGAAAAAACTGATTGCCAGTGTGAGACATGTTGATCCTGGAACAGGTCCAGTGGAGAGCTACTAAGCTGGTCAAGAGACTGGAGTATCTCTTTTACAAGGAAAGGCTGAGGGACCTGGGCCTGTTAAGCCTCAAGAAGAGGCAACCGAGAGGTGACCTTCATTGATATGTATAAATACATAAAGGATGGGTGTCAAGAGAATGGAATCAGGCTTTCCTCGGTGGTGCCAAGCAACAGAGCAAGAGGTGATGGGCAGAAATTGATTTACAGAAAGTTTCACATGAATACTAGCAAGAACTTCTTTACTGTGTAAGTTCCCATGCACTAGAACAGACTGCCAAGAGAGATTTTGGAATCTCACTCACTGGAGGTCTCTCATACGGGAAACTGGGGTTCAATTCCTGCCAGGGAGGCAGTGGTGCCGTTTAAGAGTTGGACTCGATGATCTTTGTGAGTCCCTTCCAACTCAGAAGATTCTACATGATTCTATGTGATTTTGAGAAGATAATCTTTAAAATAAAGCTTTGAGGTTGGCTGCCTTCAAGATGTTGAAGCATTAGGAAGTGGTTTTTCACAGAGAGAGTAATTGCATATTGGAATGGGCTGCCCAGGGAGGTGGTGGAGTCACCATCCCTGGAGGTGTTTAAGAGAAGACTGGACGAGGAGCTTNGCTCTGCGATGTGCTCTCGGTCTCTTTACGGGTGTTAGATGGTGAGTTGGACTAGATGATCCTTGTGGGTCCCTTCCAACTCATAATATTCTGTGATTCTGTGATTCTGTGATCATCTGGATGCAATCCTGTGCCATGTGCTCTGGGATGACCCTGCTTGAGCAGGGAGGTTTGACGAGATGACCCACTGTAGCCTTTTCCAACCTGACCAATTCTGTGATTGCGTGACTCTGTGATTCTGCAAGACACAGAAGGAATAGAAACAGCAGGACTGGTGTGGCTGTATGGAAGGCTGGCAGTTCACAGGGCTGGTGGGGTCTCCAGTGCCCCAGGGCTAGTGCCACGAGGCAGGCATCCACCAGCAGTGGTCCTAGCACACAGCACTCCTCACAACTTACTGTCCTCTGCACATGTCTTAAGGAGGTCTTATGACCTATTTTACACATGCCATTGCTGGAGATACAGTCCAGCTGTCTCTACCTTCATCAGAAACATACAGAACACAGTGAGAGCAGTGTAGGAAAGCATTAGGCCTCCCAGGCTTGCACAGCTCTGGGCTCACAATCAACTGAAAGTCATGCCTTCCTGTAAAACTTTGCCAACCTGGTACCTCGTGGGAAAGAAAGGGCTATTGAACACAGCTACTAGCAAAAGATGAATGCATAAAAGTGTTTGTTGCCTCCAGGCTTAGTATATATGTCAGGTAAAAAGTACAGCGTTAGTAACCCTTTGTAAATAAGTAATTAGGGTACTTAATATAATCGAGTAGAATAATGAATAGTAGCAACAGAAATTAATTCCAAAACATTTTGGTTCTTCAGAGAAATGCAGAGGTATGCGAAAATCATTTGCTGGTATATGTTAACAGGTTTGTGAGTGAGAAGTCATCAGAGATAGAAAGAAATCTTAGGTTTTCCACTCCAGTGTCCTGCTGGGGTATATTTGGTTCCAACAATGCACTTCACAGTATTTTGTTACAAGAACTGTCAAAGATGGGTGAAATATATACTTTTCAGACACAGGTCCAAGAGCCTTGGTGGGTGTAGGCTGATGGAGTGCTGCTGAAGGCAGCAGGAGTGTTTCCAAGTTATGCTGTCTGAATTAGCTAATGCACATATAGGGCAGCACATCCTGCTGGGTCCTGAGTGCTTACGCGAGCTCAGCAGATTTTGGCATCAGTTGGAAAAGTCAGTGGCAGGTTTAGGCTGTGTCCTGCCTCCAGTTCCCCTCCACCACGTCTCTGCCTTTCGGTTTCTCCTGAGCTCTCTTTGCTGGCCATGTAATGCCGTGGCATTTTCCTGCCTCAAAAACTATTGTTATGAGTCAGATTCTTAAAAAGATTATGAAGTGATTTGGTATCACAGGGAAGGAAATCCTTAAAATATCTAATATCACCTTCTTTAATTCAAAATTATCTTTTTTTCCTATTAATATTTCATCTCTTGTACTTGTTGAAGGCCTAATTCAGCTGCTCTTCAACTGTATAGCAGTCTACAGCACTGCTTGGCTCTAATTAGTCTTGCATAAGGAGGGATGGGGAATTTGGTACCAAAAGTGTTCTCCTGGAGGAAAACCTGGAGATGGTCCTTTGACCTGAAGAAGGGTGATAGCTGGAGTTACCTTTCAAGCCCAGACCCAGCCTTCTATACTCTCCTGACCTGCTCACCAAGCCCACATATTCTCCAGAGCTCTAAATGTTGCTCCTGACAAGGATCAAGAATACCCTAAGCGAGTTGTCAGTGCAGTCTGTTTTTGAGGTGTACTTGATGTGCTTTAATATAGTTCTCTAGGGTAAATACATAATTCCGATTCATTTTACGCACAACCTTCTATGCAAACTCAAATTACAGTTTCTGTGCAGTCCAACAATTCAGCTGTAAAGTGCAACAGTAAATAATATCTAATTGAGAAATTAAGAGGTACAGGTAAGGAAGGAAATACATGTTTTCAGATCCAATGTAAAAAGAGATGGGGAGTCAATGGAGCATGTAAATGTACTTAATCTTCATAAAGAAACTTTTGCTCGAAAAGGATTTTACCAGTTATTAGTTTCTCCTTTAGGCTACGGAGGATCAAGACTGCCTGTGTCCTGGGCTGTAGCCAAGCTGCAAACAGACATCACACAACACCATACATCCTGGCTTTATGCAGGACCAGAAGCAAGAGATTTCAGAGTCAAGAAGGGTGTAAAAGAGGTGCAATTTAAGCCATAAAACCTTCCCCTGCTGAGACTCTCCTTTCCTCAAGGTGCAGTCTCATTGTTGGGAGTGGTCTCTAGAAGAGTGTTACCCACCCTGGTCTCTTTGGTCTAGTCTCTGAACAGCTTAGCAGGTGACTGAATGCAGCAGCTCAAATTGCAAAGATAGAGGAACACTCAAAACAGGGCTGGGATTATACATGCATGCACATAAATCATGTATGAGTTCTGAAGCATATAGGGAACTCCAGAAGACAAATAATTTTTACAGTTCAAATAATGACTATTTAACAAGAAAAATCTAGGTTACCTGAGTTTTATTTTAACTAAGCTTAAAAGCCAAATAAAATCATATGATGAAATAAAATTAAGCCTCCTCATCACAACAGCATTTAGCAAATAGCCAGTTTTGTAAAAGAAAGAGGTGGATAATTCATATCTGACCCGGAATATTGGTCTAAAAGCACCAATAAAGGACCAATTTGATTTAACAAAGAGCTGATTCAAGATATTTGTGAATACAAGTAAGGTTGTTTCATAAAAGTTGTCAGAGGAATTTCTACTTTCTTCTTCCCTGAACTTTTAGCTGAATATTACCTTAAGTATTTCAGGACTAGGTTAAACACTGTTCAAAAGGTCCCTTTTAGAAACTCTCTTTGAAGCTGTCTTTCTACCGTCAAGTCTTTCCATTTCTAAGTAAATGAGATGTCTTTGAACTGCTCTTGTTCCATGGTTTGTTTGAATGCTTTTTAAGTAAAAACTTCTACATTCGCATTTAACTGTGAATGTATTATTTTCCCTGAAATAAGCTCAGAAAAATGCTTTCTGTTCTCCCAAGTCTGGAGTCCCATATGTATTTTGGCCTTCAAATAATCCCTCTCAATGGATGAAAAATGCCTTGTAGCTTCCCAGTCAGGAGGGTTGGTGAGATAGTCCGGTGGGATTTAGGCAATTTTCCTTTAACCTGCACCCTGTCCTCACCATTTTTGGGTCTCCAAGTATGGGAGAGGATGGTGTCCTGGCACTTCACAGAAGCCACTACCAACGCCATGGGGCTTTGAGCACTGACATCATGTATGTTTGGGCATCCATATTCTGCTTTCTTTTTCCTCCTTACACTAGGAGATCCCAAAAGACAGATTATGAGCTCTCATGAGCCCAGGTTCTTGGCAGGTTTGCTTCTGCTGTGGGCTTTGCAGCCCCTGACTTCTGCCATCCCTTTAGTTCTCTCAACAAGCAGCCTGCCTTTCCCTCTGGTACAGCCTGCAAGGAAGAGTGCAGGCTGCAAGCTTGTCTGGGGAGGTGCAAAACGCACACAGCAATATGCGTTCAACCTCTCTAGGGACCAGAGATCTGGTTATGAGAACCGCATAAATCTCAACGTTTTCTTATTAGTCTGGTCACAGCTGCCTGTGCCTGCTCTTGCCATGCCCCCTGCCTCATGGGATGTGGAGAAGGAGGGACGTAAAGCAGAGTAGTGGGGGCTGCTAGCCCACGTATGCCCATGCACATGATGGGGGCAGCGTAGAGATGTATCCATTAACAACATGAATGCTACGCAGAGGGCTTTGCTGTTCCAGTGATTTAGCCCAGACAGTGTGGTTTGATGCAGAAAGCTGTGTCTCACCTACTTCATAATTTGCTAGGCACTTTCCAAGCTCAGCTGTGCATGGTTAAACAGACTTTGAACCCTATTACATGACCTTTTGGGTCCTTGCCTATCGATTGAATTTGCTTCCCATATGCTGCTTTCCCCATTTACGCTAGCAACAGACCATGCCCTCTCCAAAAATTATCATGTAAATGTGACCTACTGCCATGTTAAGTGAAGTTTAACTGCTACCAGCTATTGCTATCTATAGCTCTCTTTTACTGAGAGCAGGCAAAACTGGGTGTGTTTACAACCTGTATTTTCCTTCCCTTCCCCAAAGTAGCCTGAAACCCAAACCTTTGATTTATGTCCTCACCTATAGAAATACCGAGAGAAATATTATTGGTTGCAAATTCACTGTATCACAGTATTAGCAAGGTTGGAAGAGACCTTGGAGATCATCAAGTCCAGCCTGTAACCCAACAACAACCCATTGTCTAAACCATGACGCTAATTGCCTCATCCAACCTACTCTTAAACACCTCCAGGGATGACGACTCCACCACCTCCCTGGGCAGTCTATTCCAATGAGCGATCACTCTCTCTGTGAAAAATCTCTTCCTAACATTCAGTCTTAACCTCTCCTGACGTAGCTTAAGGCCATGTCCTCTCTTTCTGGTGGTCAGCCTGACAGAAGAGATCCTCACCCATCTGGCGCAACCTCCCCTCAGGTAGTTATAAACAGCAATTAGGTCGCCTCTGAGCCTCCTCTGTTCCTATTCTGCTTAATTTGCCTTGGACCCGAATGTAAGTCTATATAAATTCAAGGCTTTCTATGCAGACTGGCTCGGAGCAAAAAAAACATACTGCCACTCCACCTCCATAGCTGTCCCTGGGATAATTAGGTCATAGGTGTTTGTTCTCAATGTACAAAGGCACAGAAAGAATAAAGGAAGCAGCTAAGAGACTGTTGGGGCCTCATCTCCTCTAGGTGAGTAATTCCCACTTCATTCTGGCATTCCCCAGTGTCCCTGTGCCAGCAATCACCCATGGATTTTATGCTTTGCATTTCTGCGGGACTGAGCTTTGCATTATAAGGTCTGTCATGATCTGAGGAATAAACTCCAAAACACAAGGTTATGGAGAGGTATGTTTATTCGGTACTGGGAACACGAGGATATCTCCTCTAAACGCATTCAACTTCAGCTATCCCTCCGTTCATATTTATACCCTTACAAAATCGCCCCACCCCCACAAGTGACAGTGACACCACTCAGCAAAATATTTGCCACCTTTACAGNTTTTCCTAGTTAAATGTAAAGTCTTACAATGTTAAAACCTAGAAGTATAAAAACCCTTATTCAATTCTCCCCTTTCTCTTGTTAATTCGTACATTCTTTTACATATGAGTTTCTGTAAGAGGAGTATACTTATAATGAAGTTTGCGGGCTTCTGTATTCAAAATAGGAAGACCCATATCACATATCACACCCTCAGGATAGGGGCTTTTATGTGTGTGCAGTTATGGGCTAATACTTTGCCCGTCTCTGAATCTCTCAGTT
>WEKX01016475.1:14213-53633 GCA_013390025.1 Pitta sordida | reverse complement strand
GTGATTCTGTGATTCTGTGATTGAGCACCAGGCCACAAAAAATTGCACACAAGGATTATGGCCAGAAATAGGAACAAAGAGAATTATGTTCTTTCACTCAACAGCCCAAGCATTTCTGATTTCAGGCCAATGATTGTTTAATGCAAAATAAAATGTTAGAATGAACAATGGGAATCAAGTCTGTACTCAAAACTGGAATGACATTGAACTCAGATCTGGTTTTGCGGAATTTTTCGCCAATGTCATATGTCACCAAGGGTAGTTTGGCAACTTTATCAAGCAAACTGGAGCAACCTGTGTATGAAGGACTGCAACCTGTGGAAAAGTGACCCATGTGGCAGCTCTGCGTGAAGAACTGGTGCCCATGGGATGGACTCACAATGGAGCAGTTTGTGAAGAGCTGTCTCCTGTGGGAGGGACTCCACAGGAAGCAGGGGGAAGGACTCCTTTCTCTGAGCAGTGGCAGAAACAAGAACTGACTGTGACTCCGATTCCACTTCTCTGGCACCACTGAGGAGGAGGAGGAGGTAGAAATTGAAAGGAGGACAGGTAGGGAGAAGGTGTCTTTAAGATTTATTTTACTTCTCATTGTTGAGCTCTGATTCTGTTAGTAATAAATTTAACTAATATCCCGACTTTGAGTCTGTTTTGCCCACAAGAGTGATCAGTAAGGAATTTCTTATGGTCCTTATCTCAAGTCGTGAAACGCTTCATTATATTGAGGGTTATATATGAGAGAGCAGCTCTAGTGCGTACCTGGCATCCAGCCAGGGTCAAACCACTACAGTGTATTTTTGTTCTGATACAGACTTCACTGGAACAGGGGAAAGCTCCAGAACACCCATAATATATTGATGATATCACTGTGTGGTGGAAGTCAACAGAAGAAGTTTCTGAAAAAGGGAAGAAAATAATCCAAATCCTTATGAAAGCTGGTTTTCCATAAAACAAAGTAAAGAGATCTGCATGGTTCTAGTTCTTGGGAACAAAATGGCAGGATAGATGTCGTCACGTGCCCATGGATGTAATGAATAAAATAAGATCTGTGTGTCCATCGATTACCAAGAAGTAAACACAAACTTTCCTAGGCCTTGTGGGATTCTGGAGGATGCACATTCCAGGGTACAGTCAGCTTGTGAGCCCTCTCTATTGAGTGACCCAGAAGAAGAAGTATTTTGAGTGGGCCTTGCACAACAACAGACCTCTGAGCAGGTTAAACAGGAAATAGGTCATGCAGTAGCTCTTGGGCCTGCTTGGACAGGACCAGCCATGCAAAATATCATCTGTACTGCAGCTGGGTAACATGGACTCAACTGGAGCTTCTGGCAGAAAACATCAGGAGAAATCCATGGAGTTTGGAGGCGGGGTTATGAAGGCTTGGAAGCCCACTACACTCCAACAGAAAAGGAGATACTGGCAGCCTATGAGGGGGTTCAAACTGATTCAGAAGTCATTGGGATGGAAGCATGTCTCCTCTCGGCACTGCAATTGCTTATGCTGCACTGGATGTTCAAATGGAACCTCCCTGCAACCCATCAAACAACCAATCCTACATGGAGTAAGTGGGTTCTTGGCTTACTGGGGAGGTCCCAAAAGATTGGAAGTTGGCCAATGTGATACCTATCCATAAGAAGGGTAGGAGGGAGGACCCAGGAAATTATAGACCTGTCAGCCTGACCTCNCCAGGTGGCCAGAAAAGCTAATGGCATCCTGTCTTGCATCAGGAATAGTGTTGTCAGTAGGACTTGGGAAGTTATTCTCCCCCTGTACCCAGCACTGGTTAGACCACACCTTGAATACTGTGTTCAGTTCTGGGGTCCTCAGTTTAAGAGCGATGTTGAGATCCTTGAGCATGTCCAGAGAAGCGCGACAAGAATGGTGAAGGGACTGGAACATCAACCCCATGAGGAACAACTGAGAGAGCTAGGGTTGTTTAATCTGGAGAAGAGGAGGCTGAGGGGAGACCTTATCACTCTCTACAACTGCCTGAAAGGGAGTTGTAGCCAGGTGGGGGTCGGTCTCTTCTCTCCAGCTACCAGTGACAGAAGAAGAGGACACAGTCTTAAACTGTGTCAGGGGAGATTTAGACTTGATATTAGGAGCAACTTTTTTACAGAGAGGATGATGTCTCAGTGGAATGGGCTGCCCAAGGAAGTGGTGGAGTCACCATCCTTAGAGATGTTTAAGAAAAGGTTGGATGATGTGCTTAGTAGCATGACTTAGATATTAGGGTAGTGTGTTATAGGTAGGATGGTGTGTTGGTAGCAGGATGACAACCAGTTAGGTAACAGGTGATAAGTGATAGGTTGGACTTGATGATCTCTATGGTCTTTTCCAACCTTACTAATTCTGTGATTCTGTGATTCTGTGAGTCAAGTCAATTTGCAGAAGTAAAAGACATCCAACTAGCCCTAGATGTTGGTAAATGAGAAAAACGGCCTCTTCTGTATGTCTACATTGGCTCATGCATGGTGACTGATGGCCTGTGGGGTGGCTACAGCAGTGGAAGAGGAGCAATTGGCAATGCTGGACTGCTGCATTGTGTCAAGGCATCACTACACTGGCAGAAAACACGACTCTGAAAGTGAGTCATATAGATGCTCACATGCCCAAAAGTTGTGCCACTGAAGAACATCAGAACAATGAGTAGGTAGATAAGACTGCCAAGATTGCAACAGCTCAAGTAGACTTAGACTGGGAGCAGAAGGGTAAGCTGTTTATAAGCCTAATGGGCCCATGAAACATCAGGACATCTAGGAAGAGATGCAACATACATGTGAGCTTGTGACCGAGGGGTGGATTTTAGCATGGAGGCTGTCACACGTTATTCACATATGCAAAAATGTGTGGCAATCAAGCAAGCTATACAAGTAAAATCCCCCTGGAACAGAGGGCGGTGGCTGGGTTTGCAGTATGGCAGGGTCTGGCAAATTGACTGCATTGGACCACTGCCATGAACATGCCAAAGCAAGAGATACATACTCACCATGGTGGAGGCAACAAATGGCTGGCTGGAAATATATCCTGTAAATCAGGCCACTGCATGAAATGCCATCTTGAGAGGAATATTCTGTGGCAAAATGGGACATCAGAAAGAATTGAACCAGATAATGGGACTCACTTTCAGAACAACCTTATAGGCTCTTGGGCAAGGAAACATGGCATCAAGTGGATATATGACATCCCTTACCACTGACAAGCCTCTGGAAAGCTTGAGAAATATAATGGACTGTTGAAGACTATGTCAAGAGCATTAGGTAATAGCACATGGAAGTACTGGGGCACAAATTTAGTTTAACCTACCTGGCTAGTCAATTGTAGGGGATCTGCCTGCCACCCTGGTCCTGCCGAAACAAAACCCCTACATACTGTGGGAGAGATATGGCCCCTGTACTACACATGTGGAAGTGGCTGGGGAAGTCTTTGTACATTTCTCCTACCATGGGGCAAGGAAAACCCATCCATGGGATTGTCTTTGCTCAGGGGCCAGGATGTACCTGCTGGATAATGCAGGAGGACAGGGAGACTCAGTGTGTGCTGCAAGGAGACATAACCTTGGGGGAAAAAGTATTGATGTTGTAAGTTATATATTTCAGGAAGTACAGTAGCAGGACAATGTAGAATTAATTTTGCAAGGAGAAAGGAGAATATGACAATGACCTGAGCCAGGCCGGTGTCCAAAGATCAATTGCGCCACTTCTTCTCTCCTGAGCAGGGGTGGAAGAAGGTCATAAAGTGGGAAAATAATAACTATCTATGAAAGTACAGGAGATAGTGAGAAGATATATACACAGAAATCCCTCAGTTCTTCATGGCTCAAATTTAGTGGCTTCAATTCTTCACCTTTTTTATTACTGCAAAGATGTCATTGCCTTCTCTCAGTCCTTCACAAGGTTTTCCCATGTCATGTGAGTACAGGATAGCTGAGGATGTGCAGTGAGTGCCAATGCTGTGCTGAGGGATGAGACCAACACACTCTGCAGGGAAAGGCCGGCACCTGGAAGGGGGTCAAGGTGAGCTGACAGCTGGAAGGGGACCGGGACCAGCTGATGGCCAGGCCGGGGCTAGCTGGCAGCAGATCCAGGGCCAGCCAGCGGCCAGGTTGGGGCCAGGTCCATCTGGTGGCCAGGACAGGGTGAGCCAGTGGCAGGGCTGGGGCCAGCCAGCAGCCAGGATGGGGCCGGGGCCAGCCAGCAGCTGGGACAGGGGAGGGACCAGCCACCAGCCAGGATGGGTGAGCCTCTGGCCACCTGCCATCCAGTACCATGTGTGTCCTGCCACTAGCCATTGACAACTCCTCCTCGGCACATGGCATGGGGTGCGCAGGGAAGGCATCCTTGCACTCGCCAGGGCTGAGGGGGCGGGGCCTATTTACATATGTATGAATAGCTTCTTTGCGGAATTCAGTTATCGCAGTACTTTTCTGAAAGCAAACCCCACAAAATTTGAGGGATTTCTGTATACACACTAAGTGGGATCTGAGTATTATGCAAGCCATATGGAATAAAGGGTAGAGATTGTATTGGGTCCATCTGAGATGGAGTTCATTTCCCTATGGCGGCAACCCTCACAGTGCTGTGTTTTGTATTTGCAGCTAGAAGAATGTTGAAAACACACCAGTGTTTTGACTACTGCTGAGCACAGCATCAGGTCTGTAATGTTCTTACTTAGTTGAGGGCAAGATTATGGGAAGGGCACCAGCAGGCCAGCTGACCCAAAATGACCATATGACGTCAGCTTCGATATAAAAGCTAAGGAAAGGAGCAATATGAGTAGGCATTCATTATTTTCAATGGCTGCCTGCTAAGAAATCACAACATGTGCCGAAGCCCTTCTTCTTGGGACGTCTGGACATCACTGCTGATAAGCAGTAGAGAATAAACTTGTTATTTTTCATGCGCAAGCTTTACTTTTGCTTTATTAAACTGCCTTATCCCAACCCATGAGTTGTTTACCATCTTATTCTCTTCCCCCTGCCTGGCTGGGAGAGGGGGGCAGCGATAGAGTGACTGGGCAGGCACTTGGCATCCAGACAAAGTCAAGGTTTCTCTCAAGAGCTAAACACAGGAGTGTAATTATCTCTCCCTCAATACAGGACTAATGTGACCATTTCTCTGCTTAGACACTATAGGAAAACCTATAACTCATTTCTTGCCCCTGTTTGTAAAACAAACATGTTTGTGGAGCAGACTGAAGTTTCTTTTCTCCCATACATGTGTTTCTTACTATTTTGAATTATTGCACCATCCAAGTTCAAGAAAAACTGGTAAGACAAAAAAAGCTTTTAAAATAAATCTTATATTTCCTTGCAACAAAGATCTATGCTGATTTGGGAAGCTGTATTTCCCTTTGTTCTTGAACTCTCCAGAAAGATAGGCTGAAAATAAGTAAAAGGTTTTTTGGCAAACATATGTTCTCCAGTTCCCAGTGCGGCACAGAGATCTGTACTATCTTTTTGTAAGCAGAGGAAAGCACGTTTCCAGAGTGAGCATCCTTGACCTCCTAGTTCCTCTCATACACTCACATAGCTTGTTCGGGGAACTTTTTTTTTTTCATCCTCTTTTTCCAGTTTCAAAGGACTAAATGCTACTAAAGGCTACTCAGATTCAGTTACATGTTAAGTGAACATATAAAACATTTTGGTCTTTTTTAAACATTTGTTATTTTCCTCCATCATGAACCTCACTGAAAGGTAATTGCAAATTCTGGCAATTTTTTAGTTTGTCATTTTTCTCCCTATACAAATTTTCATACTTCAAAAGTCTTCACTATATCTCACACTGGATACAAGAGTACCATTTTCATATTTTCTGCTTGTATAAAAAAGTTACGTTTTTGAAAATTTTAGTTAAAAACATGAAAAATATGACCGTTTGCTTATTACATCATCATAAAACCCTTTTTTCACCGCAATCAATTTACACCAGTATGAACAAAGCAAAATTTCATGTCTAGTATCTCTGTTGTTCACGATGTTTTCTACTGCTTCAGTGTAGCTGAATGTTAAGGGAATCAATGCCAAAATTAATGTAAATATACGCTGTTCTGGAAAATTAGTTCCTTGGATTGTTTTGCTCTCTGGTTTTGGATCCATGCTTTCTGAAGCCATTTCTATTCCAGTTTATAATTTTTTCGTCTTTTGAATTCTGCACTTCTCAGGATAGTTTTTTCTTTGCCTTCTAAACAACCAGGCATAACGAATCAATGTGACATAGTTATTTGTACTTTTTATCTATTCTATCTTGCCTTCCAATCTTCCTGCAGTTCAGGGTTTTAAATTAACCCCTAACTTCTCTCCAGGCTTTTACATGCTGTTACAAGGGGATGAGGGAGCATACAGTCTGCAGACTGTAACTGTCTGAAAATTATATACCAACAAAAAATTAAGGATATTGTCCTATTTTATTCATAAATGATTACTCAAGTTATAGTCTCACAGCAGTGGAAATCCAACTGTATTACTGGCCTAAACTGAGATCAGAATATTTTCCTATATTTCTTCTTGGTATGGATATTTTACAATCACTTTTGAGTTTAGGCTATATTTAAGTATGCAACTGACAAAGAAAATTTTCAATAGTTAAAAAAAAGTAATAGGAGAAATCCTTTAGTTGAAAAAGAAAACCTGCTACATCCAACCCATAGACTGAAAAGCCTTTGTATGCCTAACCCTGGTCCAAGTGTTGTGGCAAAGGAAATGTCTACAGATGCCACAGAAGTGGTAAAGTGTACCCCAAATTAAAAGTGGAGGACGTGTTGTTGCTAAGCTGTTGTTACTGTTCATGGAAAAGCCCTGGTATAGAAACTTTATTGACACTAGAAACAGTTAAACAATCCTCTCAGTGTATTGACTAAAATTTCAGCATTTAAGCCCTGCATGTGCCCACTCTGAGTGGAAGATTAACTCACTGAGGTGAAGAAATACTCATCAAAGAGAAATGCAATTCTATAGGACAAAGAGTCACCAGGTACACGGCTACAGCTTGTATCATTAGTTTCTTTCTTTCATTTCCAAATTCCATTTATAGGATTGCATTCTATTAATATGGAGAAAAATGTAATCGTAAAATTAGAACAAAAATAGCACATTTAAGAGCTTTTGGGTTGTTTGTCTTCTCAATGTTTTCTTCATTGAGTTTAATTAAACTTTGCATAGCCTGATGAGCAAACTTCCAATTAAGTTCTGGTAATAAAAGAGTAAACATATTAAATAACTGCCTTCCTGGGTAAGCACATTTGAAAACTAGATATTCTAGTAAATGTTAGTGCTGTGAAAGACCTATGCATGTTTTTTTCAAAGTTATGGGTTTAAAACTAGTATATTCATAATTAAACAACTGTTCTAGCAGAAATGAAAATAAAAGGTAATAAGACTATATTTTTTTATGGTTTTAGTACTTTAATTCTCACTATATCATTATGCAACAGGTTGCTAATGCCAGCAACTTTTTCCAGATGCAGTAATTTTGGTGAGGTGAAGAGTCAGTTAACACTCAGAAAATTCTGCATGAGGAGTGTCAGAGGGGTGGGAGAGGAAGTGAAAGGCTTGAAAGAGTGTAGAAAAGAAAATAATTTGGTTTTTTTCCAATCAGGTCAGGGAGATATGGATTCTAGTAACCCCCATAGCTACTAGAAATGCTGAGACACTCTGTGCAGATGCTGCCTGGCTTCAGAATGTTGTGTCCATCCATTGCTGTTATTAGATGTCTGTTTCCATGGTATTCAGCTTCTGGAAGAAACAATAAAAACTGATTTAAAAGAAAGAAAAGAAGAAAACATTCTGTGATACAGTCAAAATTATCATCTGATATTGATGTCAGGAATCATGACACTTTAGAGAAGAAGAAATTTTGAGAAAACTCTTTCAGATAAGTACAATACCTCAACAGGCTTCATAAAGTGATAAGAAAAAGAATTTCAGACTGATGTTCATGGATCATGTGTTATTTTAATAAAATGTAAGACGACTCCAGATAATAGGTGTATTAATGCACATACATCTATAAAATTGTTTTTCTGAACAAACTCACCTTGCTTCAAAAATGGAAACTATTTTAGGTGTTTCTGTAGGTAGAGGAGATTTTATCTGCATTATATTTTCATTCACAATTGTCCCATTCTGGTCCATTCCTAAAAATAGTAATGTGGGAAAGGCGAAGACCTTCAGCTTGATTGACCAGGGACAAGGTCTTTGTCACCATTCTGTTTTTCCCTTTATTTTGTTCTTTGTGTTGTATATTTTTTATGAGATATTGAAATGCTACATAACCATATAACCTTCAGAAATACTTTAACAACCTGAACAATAACCTGCCTTTCCCATGTCCCTTTGTTTTCATCTCTAACAGTGAGCTCATCCTTCCAGACTGCGCTCTGTGAAAAAAATGCAGTATATAATGCTAAATATAGATACTCTAAAATATTGAGTATTAAATATTATCAAGTTTCAAATAATACTCAAGGATAGAAATTTACTAATAATTTATATTTCATCANTAATATTCTGTGAATCTGTGAATATTGGGCTTAAAATACCAAATACCTGAATATTTGAATTTTTTAAAATACAGTATGTGTATCCTGACTCTGTGTATCCACAGAGTTCCTTGGTTAAACAGATGTATAAATTCCAGATTTATATGGCACTTTATTACTGAAAAAATGCAAATTCTTTTGTCATGATATTGTTGCTGCACTGTGACTATAGAAAGAGAGCTTACTGAAAGCCTTCTGACTAAAAACAAGATAAAAATCCAATGTGTTTTTTTAGAAATAAGGCTTATTGTATCAAGAGCAAGGCAGTAAATAAATGTCATCTCTGCTATGTACAGTCCTGGCCTGACTCTCAACATGTAGCTCTGTGTCCTACCACACCAAACTATTCACAAGTTTGAAAATGAAGTCTACTTTATTGCACTGATTTGTGTGGAGTTCCACAGTCTTACTTATTCCTTGCATCTATAAATTTTTGATGATATATGCTGCATTTCTTCTCCTATATATTGTACCTACAGAACAAGTCACAGAATCACAGAATCACAGAATCACAGAATCAGTAAGGTTTCAAAAGACCTTAGAGACCATGAAGCCCAACCTATCCCCTATTACCTAATCTAATATAGTCAAACCTGTTACCTAACCTAACCTGCTGCCATCCTACTACCAACACAAGTCTGGAAAGTTAGATCTGATGCAAACTGTACTGAAGTAGAGAGTCTGTACTTTCTCAGTAGAAAGTCTCAAGTGACTCAATTACTCAAGTGACTTTTCAATAAGGTCACAAATTTAAGAAAAAAAAAGAAGTTACATTACTGGCTTGGAAAAGTCACTGAATATACACTTCCTTTTTACAAAATTCTAGTCAGTTAACTGCTAATGATAGTTGATGTGGGTCATTACAAATAGACTTTCTATCTGAAACACCAATAATTTGGCAGTATGGCAGAAGGAATGAATCCCAGCAAAATAAATGTTCTGCACTTCCCACTTAGCTATTTTACCATTATTATTGGTCAAAAAAACAGTGGATGATCCATCAGAAATTAATTTTCTCTCAAACTATCTTACAAGCTAAATTTCAAATGGAAGAGGCCATCAAGAGACCTAGACTTCTTTTCCTTGGCCTTTAAAATTGAATCAGGTCTGGGCCTTAGCACATGGTTAATAAGTGGTTTAGTCTGGACCAGAGTACATCTTTTATCACATAACAGGGGCGGTTTTCCCTGTCCCTTTGAAAGTGGAGATTCCCTCAACATTTAGTAATTTATTTGATTGTCCGTGTGCCCAGGAAATCAAACCCCCTTAATGCCTGACCAATCTGTCAGTGTCCCGTATGTGGGGGACCTTCACCAACAGATTCAGCAATTGGATGGTGCATTCAATTGCCCATTCAGGTGATTCTGAGCCAACGGAAGAGGGGACCCCACAGTGGGCCTTCCCAATGTATTTACTGCTGTCAGCCACTGTCAGCACCTTAGCAGGAATAATTCTAACAGTGTAAGGGAAAAACACTCTTTATTAATATAAATTGTGACAAGTGAGGGTTCATGGTGGTCTATAATAGGGTCTGTCTGCAAAGATACATTTAAAAGTATGCAATAACAATATAAGGTTTGTGTTTACCGTCCTGGGATGTGTGTTCGGTCTCTGTACGGGTGTTAGCTGGTGAGTTGGACTAGATGATCCTTGTGGGTCCCTTCCAACTCATAATATTCTGTGTGATTCTGTGTGTGTGAAAAGCAAGCCTAATATTGAAAGAAAGCATTTAGTGGAAAGAGGTTTTCACTTATCCATACAGGCATCCCTATGTGAGGTGGAGAAGACACGGTTACTCCGTCAACTATCCCAACAGTTCTCTCCCAATTTCTTTCCATTACAGTATATTATAAAGCCTATAAAAATCTATGTTATTAATATTTTTGTTAGAAGTTTTGCTGATGTATTACTGTAGTATGGACGTGATAAATATTCTGAAAATTGTATATATTATTTCTATATCAATATTTCTTTAAAGAAGGAAAGAAAATATTTTATGAACATTCCACTAGATACAGTAAGTATTAGATTAAGTAAACTGAATTGGGTAGAGTTGTTAATTAACTGAGATTCTGAAATATCTTTTACTAATCTAAAATGAGCAATGAATGGAAAGATGCTGCCATGGTAGAGTCCAGTGAACCAGAATTTTCTGCAGCAGTGAAATGGTAGCAAAACTCTAATTTTTTTTATTATTTGCCTTCAGTTCTAATACAATAACAAGGAAATAAAAATATGTATGAACTATAAATATGGAGGAAGAACTTAATTTTTCTTTTCATTTTCCCTGAATCAAACAAATATGATTGATTTATATGATTAAAACAGGCAGCAAACCCAAGGTCTACTTCATGGAGATGCTACGGGAGAAGTTTATCAGGCGTGTTGGAGGATATCTCTTCCAAATGGATTTTGTTCTTTCTTACAATTGTTAGCTAATGCATACCCACTGTTACGAGCTATGCTACAATCCATCTTAAGTGACGTATTTATCTAGGAAAAAGCCAGTACAGTAACTTCCATCAGGAGAGTGAACGAAAGCAGTGTTACTGTCTTACTTCATCTCCATTTGTTAGGAAAGTAAAAAACAAGTTTATAATGTCTTCTACATTACAAGTAACTATACTTTCTGGAGGTGCATATTTTGTAATGTGACAGGTAGGCCATAAGATGTCAGATAGGTTTTGATTGACAAGTACTTACATGTATATAATTTAATGCACAGAGAAGGCAGTGGGTTCTCCTTTCTGATTCATATACTCACAGATAAGACAGACCATGGCCAGCATTCTGGCCATGCCTCCACCATACTCCTGTCTCAAAGATAAAGCAAATTCTTTATAAAGAAAACTGAGTTGCTTCTATGACATCACTTCTGGTCAACAACGGTTGACCCTGACAGAAATATTTCCTCTAATCACAGAATCTGAGTTTTTTAGAAAGTATAAGAATAGATTAGAGACAGGTCTGGGCTGATCACTTTAACTAACATGTTTTGAATAAAGCAAGACAGCTTTCAAATAAAGACATTTGGCTACTTAGTCACTCATTAAAATTCAAACTAGAATCATTCTTGCAAGTCAGTACAAACACCACTAAAATTGTATCTCAATCGATGAGGTGGGGTTTTCTAAGCATTTATTTTAAATTTCCTCTTGTTCCACCACTAAGATAAATTATTGAGGAGAGATAAATTGATAGGTAATCTGCACAATCAGAATGGTTGAGTTTGGAAGGGACCTAGTCATCTAGTTCAACCCCACTGCTCAAGCAGGCCAACTTAGAGCCAGTTGCTCAAGACCATGTCCAGATAATTTTTAAGCATCTCCAAAAAGAGAAAGCCCAGAATCTCTCTGGGCAACCTGTGCCTCTGCTCAGTTACCCTCACAATGAATCCTGATAGTCTGATGGAACCTGCTGTATTTCACTTTGTGCCCATTGCCTCAAGGCCTGAAAACAGTCTAGCTTCCTTTTTCTCAGCATCCTATCTTCATGTAGCTATATATGTTGACAATTATATGGATGAGGGAACTGAGTCCATCATCAGCAAGTTTGCAGATGATACCAAGATGAGGACAAATGTTGAAGTGCCAGAGGGTAGGAGAACCTTTAAGAGGGACCTTGATAGGCTAGAGAAATGGGCAGACTCCAATAATATGAGATTTAACAAGTCTAAGTGACAAGTTCTTCACTTTGGACATAATAACCCCACGCATTGCTATTGGCTGGGGGATGAGTGGCTGGAGAGTGGGGAAATGGAGAGGGATTTAGGAGTAATGATTGGTAGAAAACTTAATATGAGCCAACAGTGTGCCCAGGTGGCTAAGAAGGTCAATGGCATCCTGACCTGTATCAGGAACAGTATGGCCAGTCGAACTAGGGAAGTTATCCTTCCCCTGTACTTGGCGCTGGTCAGACTAGATCTTAGGTACTGTGTCCAGTTCTGGTCTCCCCAGTTTAAGAAGGATGTTGAACTGCTTGAGAGGGTCCAGAGAAGGGTGACAAGGATGGTGAAAGGACTGGAGAACAAGCCCTATGGGGAGTGACTGCGGGAACTGGAGTTGTTCAGCCTGGCGAAGCGGAGGCTCAGAGATGATCTGATTGTTGTTTGCAACTACCTGAGGGGAGGTTGCAGTCAGGTGGGTGTGAATGTCTTCTCTCAGGCTGATGACACCAGAACAAGAGTAGCCTTAAACTACGGCAACGGAGGTTTAGACTGGACATTAGGAAGAGGTTTTTTTCAGAGTCACCATCCCTGGAGGTGTTTAAGAAAAGACTAGACGAGGACCTCAGCGACACCTGAGGCCACCCCTCGCCTCTTCATCCTCTCCTATCTCATCTGAAGAGTGTGTAACCTGCCATGTAGCACTCCAATCATGTGAGTCATCCCACCGTATTTCCATGATGGCAACTATATCATATCACTTCTGATGCACCAAAACCTCCAGTTCTTCCTGTTTATTACCCACGCTATGTGCATTAGTATACATGCACTTCAACTGAGTTGATAAATGTGTTTTTGACTCATTCTTGCCAGTTTCAGTGTCCTCTCAGGTGACTTCTGGATCCCCTTCCCCCTTCAAACCTGGTTTAAAGCCCTGTCAATGAGTCCTGCCAGCCTGCGGGCCAAAACCCCTTTTGCCCTTATTTGATAGATTCTGCCTTCCAGTGTCTAGCAAGCCTGGTTTGGCAAAGGACACCCCATGACCATAAAACCCTTCTGTTGGCACCAGCCCCTAAGCCATTTATTAATAGCAGGAATCCTCCTGTTCCTGGCAGGGTCCAAACCTGCCACTACAGGGACCAAGCCAAAAATAAACTTGCATTCCTGCCCCACTGATCAAATGAGCAAGCCGCTTAAGTTCCTCCCTTATTTCTCTAGATCCCTTCTCATTGATCTCATCACTACTGGCTTGAATGACCAGTAGGGGTTAATAATCTGAAGGTTGAATTAGTTTTGGCCACCTCTCAGCAATATCCCATACCCATAAATCTCAGAGTATCTAATGTAGTCTCTCATTAGCTAACGTGAAATACTGTCAATATAAGGGCATGTATCCAGAATTGTCTTGTCTCCAACAATGTTTCAGCTTTCAGGAGGACATAATTACACATGCTTGAGTATCTTGCTAACGGACAATTGCCTTCTGTCTCCATCCATGACACATCAGCAACACTTCTGTAACTTTTTGTCGCCTTTTTCACATCCATTTCCAGGAAATCTCATCTAAAATACTTAAAAGATTCTCATCCATCAAAAAAGGTTCACAAAAAGTCTGAATAATTCTTTTTCTACTGTTGCACAGTTTTGACAATCAAGTTTACATGCCAGTCTGTAAAACTTGTTTAAGGTAGACAGTAAATCTGTGGCTTATTAAAATTTTTTTTTAACTTATGTCTTTTCAGACTCAAAATTAAATGAATTACAGAAAATAGAAAGTTCACAACCTTCCAATTGTTTGCAAGTTATGGGTAACTGTCTTGGACAGTATGAAGCAAACATAACAGCCAAACAGCTGTCCATGGTATGGTCTGTTTGGCCAGACTACATGTGGCACAAATCTTTAATTATTTAATGTTGCGAGAATTTCAAGTATCACAGCGATGAATGTGGTTTACATAGCTAACTACCCATGGGAAAAGACTTCTGAAAATATGTGTCTTTAAAAAGCAAATGTGAGCTGAGAGCATACCTTTAAACATACCATCAAACCCCAAAAACTTTACCCTAGCCATTACATAAAAATTCCAGCATGATAAAGGCTGTTTAGTGGCTGATGTAACTTTTCTCCACCAGGTCAGACATGAGATGATATCTGAATTCCTGTTTCCTTTGACTGACCCTGTAACAAATTATCTTACAGTAATCCAGTTTTATAAATTAAAGTACCTGTAATACAGAGGTCTTAGCACTTATTTAGAGATCTGTATGGAAGGATTCTCACTCACATTAGCAGTACATGGAAGCACATGTAACCAGGACACCTCATAGATACAAAAAGTAGGCAGATTACTTCACAGAACACCTCACACTCTGACTTGAAATACTACAGCTGTATGACAAAAGAAACAGGAAAAATATGTCTCGCCCTTTGTCATGCATTGTTTTCTTGGAAGCACATTGTATCAGCATAACTGAGTAAAATCTGCTCTAAACTTAGTGAAGTAAACTGAAAGGTCATTATACCTTGTGTAGAAACATATGGCAGACATGGAGTTGCAGCTGTAGGAACATTGGCAACTAGCAGTAACGCACTCATATTTATGATGTATAGACGTCCCACAAAAAACCTTTGCTTTATATGGGTGCCCTAAATACAAATCATAAAGTAACACAATCTAAGTAAGAAGATGTACAATGCATGTAGATGCATGTAGATGCATGATCTGTGTCATGTTTTCACACAAGGGTGGCACAATTAAATAGTGTTCCGGTTTTCAGCTGCTCATTTTGAAATGGTTCCTCTGTCATTAAGAAATCATAGCAAATTATGAAAATTTTATCTTTTATGCCTGAAGAACATCAAGTATTTAAAAGCACATCCACAAAATGGAACCTCATAAACAGTTCGCTAAAAGGAGACTTTTTGTTCATGAAGTAATCTCACAACCGGAGAGTTGTCCATGAGAAAGGACTTAAGGTGTATTCTGGACACAGTCTTTTAACACACTTAAAAATCATACCTTAAAATGCATGTCAAAGCTCATTTATAAGATGAATGGGTTTGTTTTCTTGTGAAATCATGTAGATTTCAATAAAAATAAACTAATAAAAATATAGCCATGACAGAAAATGAATAAAACTAAGTGACCAGTTTGAATTTCCCTTCACTGCTCTATTGAAGTGCTTTAGTCCTGATAACAAAGGTTAACAAAGAATACTGTGAAAAATAATTCTTCTCAGGTTTATTCAAATAACATTCTTCATTTTTCTAATAACAATTATTATGTGTTAATTATTTCCAATAAACTAATTGAATTGGAATCTAAGTTGTCAAATACCTTCATCTTCTATCAGCCAGATTTTGTTTTCCAGCTAATTTTGAATCAGTACTTTGTTGACGAATAGGCAGTAGATCTAAATGAATTAACTTCAAAGGAGCATGTTTTGAACTTTGCTTACTCTCTGCCTTTCTCATGGACATGCTAAACCCTATCCTTGCTATTCTAGGGTTAATAGCTATAGTATTCTGGAGTGGTAAAGAGCACCGAGTACAATCATACCTTCCATTTCACAAGGAATGGGTCTTGTCAGGGTCTCGCAAAATGTCTAATTCGCAAACACATGCAGGTCATTAATATGGATACTGGCCATGCCCATTGTTCCACCCCCAGCCAATCAGGAGCACTGGAGAGTGTTGTCCGCTCCTCCCCACAGGCTCTCACAGCACAGGTGAGCAAAGGGAAGTGTTTCTGAGCCCTCTTTGCTTGGGGAGAACCCCCAAGAATCCCTGGGCTTCTCTTTGACCACACTGCTGCTTCCGCAGCCTCCACTGGGCTGCTGCCTCTGTTCATGCTTGCACTACCTCCATGAGGGAGAAGCTCCAGGGCTGCAGTGGGGAAGGGGTGTCCCTGGGTTCAGGTCGGTGCTCTCGGAGCCTGGGAAACTTTAACTTGTGGGCACGTCGCGCTGCTGCCCCGTCCCAGTGCACGGCACTTGCCCCACCACTGCCGCAGCCAGCCCAGCCCCACTTTCATGGGGCACTTTCCCTGGGGCTATGTCATCACCAAGTGTGCCAGGTGTGCAGTCCCTGCACACAAACCACATTGCCTTCCCTGCCTGTAGCCATGGAAACAGTAACACGCACCCAGTGAGGGTCAGTCCCCCGGCTGGCCTTAGAGTAACAGGGGACAGTGTGACTTGTGGCAGTGTCGTGCTGGGTCTCAGTGGCCACCGGGGGCATCCTGCAGCATAAGCCTTCCGCGTTAGGGACCGGGTGTGGAGACGCACAGGAGCAAGGCAGGGACCAGGGCACAGTGCTGTGGGACCACAAACACCAGGGGAGCGAGACACCATGCACCTCCCACCCCACAGGGAGCACCGGCACCACCCCTTGGTGAAGCAGAGGCACTGCGCATGCATCAGCCAAGAAGCTCCATAAATCACTGAAGCAGATTTGGGGGGAAAATTTCTCACAAACCAACGAGGTTGCAATGGAGAGGTGCAATGCAGTGAGGTACGACTGTGTATACAAAAACATTCTGCAATGTGAACACTTGTAGGAACTTAGCATTCACACAACCAAAGCTATAAAAATGATAAGGGAGCTACTGAACTAAAGTGCATGTTCTTCAGTTTTCTGGATGTTATCAAATGCATGTTTATGCTATTATTTAAGAATGTCAAATAGATAACTTAAACCTCAAAGGATGTCATGACAGTCTGTAAAGTGAATATATGTAAGCAGATTGTTTCACCTGGGTAAAATACTTCTGTGATTTTGCTTAGAAAATGAGTCATTGGTGTGTCAGAAGTATATTTTCAAAGCCCCAGAAACTTTTAAAGGCTTAGAAGTCATCTTAAGAAGTTTTATCAGCTGTGCTGGGATACACAGAGAGAAAAGTCACCCTAAACAGTATTAGCTTCTGTCAACATATGATATTAAGATATGTTCATTATCCTTGCGATATCACTTCATTACCCTGTCATGTTTGTCTAATTGCACAGCAACTACTCTGTCCTGTTTAAAGAGTTGATACCTAGATATAAACCAACAAAGACAATTGAAATTAATAGAAAGATACCTAGAGATTGCCTTAAAAGCAGGTGAATAGAAGAACAGAACATTCTAAAATTAAAGAATGAGAAGAGACAAAACTTTGTTTTTAAAATAGTTTGATAAAGGTTTAAATATTATGCTATACCATGTTAAAGTCTCTAAAAAATCTGTAACAATTTACTTAGTAAATGGCATATAGAAATTCTGACTAAGCATATTGAAATACAGTGATCCCCGCATATTCGCAACTCGCATATCAACGGATTCCATTAATCGCGGTCGGATTTTCAGTGAGTTGTGAGACTGCACACGTGCGCATAATGCCATGAACCCCGGATTTTACAGCCAGGAAGCACCAAAGGGCACTTCCTCAGCTTTAATGAGGTGCTACAGTGTGAGCCACACTCCCAGGACTGCATCTCCAGAACTTATTAGTGGAGGGTACGTGCAACAGGCAGGGAGTAGTTGAATATTCATGGATTTGGTATCTTCATGGATTTCATAACTCACAGGACCTGCCCAGACCCAACACCCAGCAATTTCCAGGGGATTACTGTATTGATTAGTAATCAATTTGTTATTTTTTTATCATATTACCTCAACAAGTATGATATTGTATTTTTTTAAATAAGTGCTAAACCCACAAACACTTAACATTTCATGCACAAATAATAACACATGCCTCAGGCAAGGCATGGCTACTGTTTATTACAGCATTTTTTGTTTTAGAGAACTCATGAAAGCAGCAGTGTTAAGTAAGGTGCTGACTTTTGACCAGAACAATAATAACCTCTGGGATGAAGGAAAATATGTATTGAAGCATGATCCCTTGTGGACAATAGTGCACATAATAAAACTACTAGACATAAAATGTTAGGGATATAAAAACTTAAATTTTGCAGAAACTCTGTATTGTCTATCTGTTTGAAATACGGCCAATTTGCAACATGGAACAAGAATGACACCTAGTGGTCCCATAGTCTTTCATCAGGGAGGTTCCTTGGTTCTTTGCATTTGCATACATGCTGTCACATATATACACACAAGCACATGTTTTCTTGATCACATAAGAGGTTTTATTTTCCACTTTGCTAAAATTAGTGTTATTCATCCCCACATGGTCCCTGACTCAGCTTGTAATCTCATGAGACAATGTATAAATATAAAGTTAAGGAGAGATGCTCTTAACTTTGCTCAATTTATTTTCCTCAAGTCTGACAAATGCAGAATGTTGATGTACAGCAGCATGTGTACATATTTCTTTGATTTCTTTTTGATTGAGTAAATGGCTATTTTTAATCAACTGGACCCTTTGGTTTTCCTTGGTTAGCTTTTTTATTTTCTTTGAAACATTCTTAAGAGAAGAAAAAGATAATAAAATATTTCTGGACTTTGGCTGAAGAGGGGTATTTTGCTATTACCAGAGTTTTGATAAATTCTCAGAGATAGAGAAAATCTCAGAGAGAGACAGAAAGAGAGGTAGAGACAGAGATAGAGAAAAAGAGGGTGTATCACCTTTGGAAGAATGGTGAGGTTAATCAGGCTGTGTACCGAGGTATTGTTAGATCATGTAGGAAGAAAATTAGAGAGGCAAAAGCCCACCTTGAGCTCAGACTGGCCACTTCTGTTAAGGATAATAAGAAGTGTTTTTACAAATATATCAATGGGAAAAAGAAGGTCAGTAATAAACTCCACTCCTTACTTGATGTGGAGGGAAGTTTAGTAACTAGGGATGACGATAAGGCAGAAGTACTCAATACCTCCTTTGCCTCTGTCTTCAACAGTAGGGTCAATTTTCCTCAGGACAATTGGATATCTATGCTGGCAGATGGAGATAGGGTACAGTGTAGTCCCCCTGTTATTCAGGAGGTAGTAGTTAGAGACCTGCCGATCCATTTGGATCCCCATAGGTCCATGGGACCAGATGGGATTCACCCCAGAGTGATGAGAGAGTTGGCAGATGAGCTTGCTAAACGGCTCTCCATCATTTATCAGAAGTCTTGGAGGGCAGGTGATATCCCAGATGACTGGAAGTTGGCGAATGTGACCCCCATACACAAAAAGGGTCGGAAGGATGATCCAGAAAACTACAGACCTGTTAGCATCACCTCGGTCCCAGGAAAAGTTATGAAACAGATAGTGCTGAGCACTATCATGCAACACTTGCAGGATGCGCAAGAGATCAGGCCCAGTCAGCATGAGTTTAGGAGGGGTATGTCTTGCTTGACCAACATGATCTCTTTTTATGATCAATTAACTCGTCTGGTGGATGAGAGGAAGGCTGTGGATGTAGTTTATCTGAATTTTACTAAAGCATTTGACACATTCTTCCATGATATACTCCTGGAGAAGATGGCAGCAAGGAGTTTTGATAGAAATATTCTCTGCTAGGTCAGGAACTGGTTAGATGGCTGAGCCCGGAGAGTGGTGGTTAATGGCGTCTCATCTAGTTGGCGACCGGTTACTAGCAGTGTCCCCCAAGGGTCGGTGTTGGGTCCGATCCTGTTCAACTTTTTCATTGATGATATAGATGGTGGGATTGAGGCCATCATGAATAAATTTTACGGGTGACACCAAGCTTGGAGCCCATGTTGATCTGTTAGAGGGTAGGAAGGCCCTGCAGACAGACCTGGACAGACTGGAGAGATGGACAGATTCCAATAGAATGAAATTTAATGAGTCTAAATGTTGGGTTCTGCATTTTGGTCATAATAACCCCAAACAGAAGTATAGGCTGGGAATGGAATGCTTGGAGAGTGGCGAGGTGGAAAGAGATTTGGGGGTAGTAGTTGATAGCAAACTCAACATGAGCCAGCAGTGTGCCCAGGCAGCCAAAAAGGCCAATGTCATCCTGGCCTGCATCAAGAATGGAGTGGCTAGTAGGTCAAGAGAGGTTATCCTTCCACTGTACTTGGCACCGGTTAGACTGCACCTCGAGTCTTGTATTCAGTTCTGGGCCACTCAGTTCAAGAAAGATATTGAGGTGCTGGAACGAGTTCAGAGAAGGGCAACTAGGATGGTAAAGGGGCTGGAAGATAAGCCCTATGAGGAGAGGCTGAAGGAGCTGGGTCTGTTTAGCCTAGAAAAGAGAAGGCTCAGGGGTGACCTTCTCACTGTCTATAACTATCTAAAAGGAGGTTGTAGTCAGGTGAGGGCTGGTATTGTCTCCTTGGTCTCTGGGGACAGGATGAGTGGTCATAGGCTTAAGCTTCAGCAGGGAAAGTTTCGACTTGATATTAGGAAAAGGTTTTTAATGAAAGAGTGATCCGGATTTGGAATGCGTTGACCGCAGAGGTGGTTGACTAGCCAACCTTGGAGGAGTTTAAGGGTAGGCTGAATGAGGTGTTGAGTGATATGACCTAGATGTAGATGATAGGTTAGTTAGATTATAGTTTGGACTAGATGATCTTCAAGGTCCTTTCCAGCCTTATCTATACTGTGATACTGTGATAAATTTGGGGAGAAACAACAAATGGAACTAAGACTTCTCTGTAGATGAATGTTTGGAAAGAAAAATGTGGGCAAAACTAAAATAAATTAACATCTATTATTTTTAGAGCTCTTTCTCACATAAATGTTTTCTAATGCTCAGTTTCATTAAAAATAACATTATCATGTTGTCTTTCTTAGTATTTACCTCCAAATAACAAATGCAAAATCTTATAAAAATGGTTATCCATAAACAAGCAAGGAGGAAAAGATACCTTTTCAGAAATCATGCTCTTAAATAGGCAGAAATGCTTCCATTTCTCCCTGAAATATTCTGCCCTCTGCTTTCCTCACAAACACATAAATATTGTTGATTGACAAAAGCCTGCATAGATATGAATCAGAACCTTTTTTATGCAAATTTATATGAAGATGCAATGATATTCTACTGAATATTTTTCTGCTTCTGGATCTATTTCTGTAACACTAGTAATAAAAAGACACTGTTTTTTTCAAAGGTCTAATTACAAATCCCTAGAGAAAGTAATGCAATGGAATTTAAACATTTTCATGGTCACTGACCTCAAGCTGAACAGAGAAAACAAATATGATACAGTCTTTCACTTTACTTTTAAGTGATGTTGAAAATCCACATCTAATATTGGTTATATTTATTTGCATGCTACATTATAGTGGCAAGACCTAAGAAAATAGAGTGCCCACGGAAGTTGCGGGGGGACAAGTCTGGGCAGGTCCCGTGAGTTATGCAATCCGTGAAGATACTACACTCATGAATATTCAATTACCCATAGCCACGCACCCTCCACTAATTTTGTCTGGAGGGCAGTCCTGGGATTGTGGCTCGCACTGTAGCACCTCATTAAAGCAGAGGAAGCACCTTTTGGTGCTTCCCGGCCACAGAATCCAGGGTCCAGGACATTATACGCAGGTGCTCTGTCACACAACTCATTGAAAATCCCACTCCAACTAATAGAATATGCGAATATGTGAACCATGAATATGCGGGATTTCTCTGTACCTGGATTAAATCTGGACAGATAAAATGTATTCTACCTCTCATCAGCTCTTCCTTGGAAGTCAGGCTTGAGAAGTACTGAGTTTTCCTATAATGCAAAGTATTTGCTTTATGTAGAAAACATGATGGGCTGTGTCATGGTGTAACCACAATGACAACCAGGCATCACACAGCCACTCGCCTACTCCCCTCGCAGAGGGATGAAGGAGAGAATTGGAAGGGAAAAAGAGAGAAAACTCACAGTTGAGGTAAAGACAATTTAACTGGTAAATTCCAAGACATAGGAATATTATTTAGTGGGATTGCCAGAAGATTTCCTTGCACTTCTCTGGGACAGATATGTCTTCATTTTCCAAGCAGTGTTCCTGCATGCTTACAGTTTTTGTTTTCCTTTCTAAAGTCTTCAGTGAAAATGGTTGGTTATAAGAGAGGTTACAGCAAAACGTGTGTGATATGGTCAACATCTGAGAGATATATGGCCAGAGTGAATGCTCACCAACAAAAGAAAGGAATGTTTTCTTTTATTATCTGTACCATAACATCTGGATACCTCTTTCATGCACACAATTCTGAAGTTACTTGACATACAAACTCAGCACAACATTTCATAACAAGTTTCTCTCTGAAAATTTCCTTAAACTCCTGTCTTATTGCTGCTCTTTTTAGGTTTGTTTTACACATACATACTTCCTGCATCCTTCTCAGACAACAGAGCTCTTCTGAAAGGAAAAGGAAAAAAAAAAAGCATGCACAGAGAAACTGATTCTTCTCCCTTAGAAAATCTTAATATAAATGGTGTCTAAATTAATGATTCAGAGTTTATACATTGTGCAATTAATCAAGTTCCTTTTTTTATTATGACCTTACACATTATGGTATAATTTCCATTAAAAATATACATTGTTTTTTTCCCAGTGTAACTGCATTAAAAATATAGTTTAAGAAAAGACCTGGGGTTTAACTACAACTGAGAGAGTTAGCAAAAAGGTAATATTTTAAATGTGTTTGAAATTATGGTTCTGTGTCCTGTAAATACTGTTTAAGTTACCATCCCTAAAATAAATTTGCTACCACAGTATTTGACAGCCAGTTGCAGAGCAGAAATTGAAGACCTTAGTTCAATGCTTGCAAATTACTTCAGTGCAACTCACACAAGAAATTTCAACTTATATGTTAGATCTTTATCTACCTCACTTAATTTCCTCTCTATCAAGTACATTGCAAGGGGAAAGTGGGCCCTGCCCTTTGCATCACAGTCTCCCATATTTCCTATTTTTTGCTCACTGACAAAAAGGAGGGATATTTTCCCTCTGTCTTTGTGAATATATCTCAAATTGTCTCTCTTCATAGATTCATGCTAGAAAAGAATCCTGTCCTGAATGTTCATTTGAAAGACATCATTAAAAGGAGGGAGGCATGGTAAAACAAGTTCATTTGAGCAAATATTCATGATAATCCTTTTGTGATGTTCCCCCTATAGCATCTTCAAGTCTGAAGTGAAAGTTCAGGCCATTTCTTGTTCTGTCTCCACATAGAATAACGGAAAATTCCAATTTCCTATTTCAGTATGTGTGTGGAAAATCCACTTTAACACTTGAAATAGGTAGAACTTGAAATATGTGTCCCTAACATATCCAAGTGAGTCCTCAAGACTTGCTTGCTCAGGAAAGTCAGGAGACTATTTCATCACACTTAGAGTCAGTTGAGGGAATTAAATAGTAGAAGCAAAAGAAGATTATCACACAGGTCTAGCTGCTCCAAGGTATTTTGCTCTCCATGCAATTAGTCTTGCTTGGAAAAACATGGCCTCAGGACCTGTGATTAAAGACTGTTAAATACTCGGTAAATGGTCACAACATCATATTGAAAGAAGAGGAATGATGAGAGGAGAGAAGGAAACCTTGCATATTGGTCCAGTGTAAGAGCAAAATGTAAGCTCTTACTTTATCACCTTCATTCTATGCAGACTGCTTTAAAAGTTGCTTACTGAGACAGTGGCTCTTCCAGGAAGTTAACAATAACTGACAGTTCAAAAGAGAGAACAATTTACTGATATTCCGAACCTGATATTCCGAACCTGAATATAATGGGAGGCTCAGATGGACAGAGCGTAGTACCCATGGCTTCGGGGCTGGGGGAGTGATCCCTGTGTGGGAGTCGCTTGGGAGTTGGACTATATGATCCTTGTGGGTCCCTTCCAACTCGGAATAACCTGTGAATCTGTGAATAGTTAGTTGCCTGTATAAGGCTTGATTTGTTTTTGTTTTCTTTCATTTACTCTCACTTTTATTACAACCCCTCAAGCTCTGGAAATTGACATCTTCAATTACAAGTTATTTAAATCAGCTGTTCCAGAAACGTATTTTCTATTTTGATCAACTTTTGAATGCTAATTAGAACATTCTTCCTACTGCTTTTCTCCTTATGAGCAAGAAACTCGGCTGTGTAAATCAGCTTTTGATGATGTACACAGTGGTATGTTTGATTCTGAATGTTTAAAGAGAAAGGAATTGTTGCAACAGTATATTTATCACAACAGTATTTGATTTCTCTTTGTCAAGGGTAACAAAGAATGGCAGAAGGGAAACAAAGAGTTTTGTACTTGAGAGGTTAGACTGCAGTTCAGGAGATCCATTTTTCTGAAGGAGTTTCTTAAAAGACTAGGTCAGCTCTTTTTCCACAGCATGTTTCCTTTCTGACAATTAAATCACAGTCCCTTACCTGAAATGTAGGGGAAAAAATTTTCCTACCACATCAAAATACTTTAAGGTTGCTTCTAAAGCTTTCATTACCTTCCTCAAATGATGAGTGCTACATATGACCTGGGAAGAAACTTTCTTGTTTTATTTTTAAACAGTAGAATATCTACAGTAGAATTGATGCCATTTTCATCCACACTCTCCTTACTACCTTTTTCCCAACTGAATTTTCTTCATAATTAGATTGTGTAGAGTGTTAAATAATGGCCAAACCTACTGTACCAATATGACATCCCTAGTGAGACCAACATTTCTCAGTCTACTGAAACAAATTTACCAAACTTAAGATGCAGAGTGCTCATCCCTGGTCTGCTAGGCATGTGGGTGCTGTAGTTCCTGATGCCCAGGTCCAGCCTACAGTGAGACTGAGCACACACACTCTCTGTATGTTATATACTCACTCTGTACAAAAACAGCAGATCAGTCTCTACATGAAATTAATGCATTTAGAGCTGACGCCACAAAGAATCACAGAATCACAGAAAATTATGAGTTGGAAGGGACCCACAAGGATCATCTAGTCCAACTCACCGTCTAATACCCGTACAGTGACCAAGAGCACATCCTAGAGCGTAATACCAACCTAGATCCCTCACAGTCTAGCAGGCCACTCCGAGCCGGAAGGGGCCCAGGGTCACCCAGCCCTACACCCCCCAGCTAGACCATGTCACTAAGCTCCTCGTCCAGTCTTCTCTTAAACACTTCCAGGGATGGCGACTCCACCACCTCCCTGGGCAGCCCATTCCAATATGCAATTACTCTCTCCGTGAAGAACCGCTTCCTAACGTTGAGATTAAACCTCCCCTGGCGTAGCTTGAGGCTGTGCCCTCTCGTTCTGGTGTCGTCAGCCTGGAAGAAGAGGTCTACACCCATCTGGCTGCAACCTCCCCGCAGGTAGCTGTAAACAGCAATGAGGTCCCCTCTGAGCCTCCTCTTCTCCAGACTGAACAGTCCCAGTTCCTGTAGTCGCTCCTCGTAGGGCCTAGCTCTCACATAAACTTAAACTAGCCTGCTCAGGATTCAAACTATATAGAAGAGGATCAAATGGCCCCATCTTGCTCTTACCTTCCACCTAACCAAACTCATAGATTGCCAGCAGATCTCAAGGCCTCCGCACTTATATGCTTACATGGGGCAATCTGTAGCAGGCCCAGACTTCCCATTAGCCAGTTGCCAGACCTCATGTCATACCTACTGGCTAGTCTAGATTTCTACAGCAGCTGGCCCATACACCTGTGTTCTCCTCAGTGTCTCCCAGACTGCATGAACAACGCTCCAGTTTGTGTGTCTTGAAGTCTGCAAGCCTCTTTACAAATGCACACTCAGAGAGCAGAGAACATATTCACACAGAAAAATGTCTAGTGAATGCTTAGATATGACTGCCCACTTTATTCCCCTTTCTCTCTGTTTTTCCATTCTTTTTCCCTCCAGATATAGAATTTCTTTACCCATGTCTCTTCCCGAAAAAACCAGCCTGCCTCAAATGGATTTTTCTGCATTCATCCAAGTCTTGCTACACCCACACCCAAGTCTGGTGTTTCTGAAGGACAGGAGAGAAGACTATACGTTTGTTTATGTGAATGTTTCGTGATAATAAAACCTCCTTAAGAGAAGACTAACAGTCTTTTTTGGTCTGTAGAGTTAATAGCTGTGCCTGGATACAGAATCACAGAATCACAGAAAATTATGAGTTGGAAGGGACCCACAAGGATCATCTAGTCCAACTCACCATCTAATACCCGTACAGCGACCAAGAGCACATCCCAGAGTATAATAACAACCTAGATGCCTCACAGTCTAGCAGGCCACTCTGAGCCGGAGGGGGCCCAGGGTCATCCAGCCCTCACCCCCCAGCTAGACCAGCTAGACCATGTCACTAAGCTCCTCGTCCAGTCTTCTTTTAAACACTTCCTTCTCTGCGTTTCTAGTATTTCATAGTATTTCTATTATGGAGAAATTTATCTGGGCAAAGAACTGTAAGGTTTGTCTCACACCTGCACATAACTCTAAATTAACCAGATGCTAGAAGTTAAGACCAAATTAAAAGTAATTCAAAATTTATTCAAAGCTTATAATGTTAAGACTAAAGACACAGGAGAAGGCAGTATCAGACTGAAAACAATGTTAAAATTTTACAGTTTATTTCACTAGCTAAACTTTTTGAATATCAAATATTACAAGTTTTTGCAGCCTAGCTCTTCTCTTTGTATAACTGAGTATCTTTCAAAGCTACCATTAACCACAAGCTGATTCTGAATTATAATCAGAATTCTGGCTTCACATGGACATCTGAGACTTGGCTGGGTAACACTATAGGGATCCAAACGGATATCTACACTTTGTTTTGAGGAAATATGAAATCAGTTTCTTATAGTGGTGTAGTTAGACGTTATGTAACAATTTTGTTCTTGTATTTCAGATTTTGACACTTCTGAAGAGATCTCAAATGTGTTAAATTTCAGAGTATTTTACAATGTTTATTGTTTCTTCTCAGGGCCTGGAAAATAGCGGATTTGTAAGTAAGAAGTAGGAAATATGAGGGGTTTCTATTCATAAAATAATGAGGGAAGGTGTTAAGAGTATTTCAGAAGATATACATATTTGGAGATTATGGTTTGGTAGTTGTATGTGTTACTTTCTGCAGAGCTATGCAGTGCTTCAGATTCACTGGAAATAAACAAAGGGAAAAGATTTTTTGCCACTGTGTATTTATGTGACTATTGACAGCAGCTTAAAGGAAAGAGCATACTAGTAGAATGATTTCCACTTAATGTGATCACTAGCTAATTTGATCCTCCCTGTTATTTGATTTGATCTCCAGGAAATAAATCACTTCCATTGATTCTTACTGAGGATTCTTATTGCTTATTTTGTTCACGTCCACTTCAGCTAATACTGGATAATTCAATCAACATTTATTGAATCTGTCATGGAAAAGGGAAGAGTAATCATGTTGTTTACAACATAAAAATAGACTTGTATCATGTGTCTTTTCTATTCCCCTTTTTGGTTTTCCTGCGCTAGGAGATAATCACTTGAAATTGGTAGTTACCTTTGAGAGAAGCTGGAAATTTCCATTTTATAGCACCTGCAACATGGCCAAGCGTAAGATAAAATTAAAAATGTAAAAAGCTATCAACATTTTTCTACTCTGATTTGTACTGATGTATAAAAGAGTTCACACTGTTGAAGTCAGGCAAGCTGCACTGACATGAAAGCAATCATGCCAAGAAATTACATCCCTGGTCTGTCTTAGCAATTAGTAATGAGCATGTACAGAGTGTTGATTTTAAATTGAAATTTCAATTTTGTTTTCTCAGATTATTTTATCAACATATACTCCAGGTGCTCTCCTATGTCCTCTGTAGATAAATCATCTACTTGCTTAAAATAATCCAAGTAAGGTAAAAGAAAATTGCCAGCCCATGCTGAGAATTCAGTTGAATCCGTGTGTGAAACATGTAGATGACAAAAATTAAGTTCAAGGTAATGGGACCATTAATTAGTCTTTTGAACCACTAATGCAAAGGGATTTTATACTAGATACTGCTATTAATATGAAGGAGTGCCATGGAGGTTATTCTCCCACTTATTGACCAGTAATCATATTGCCATGGCACCAAGTGTGAAAACCATGATCTTCTGAGACGTAAACACTTCCTACAACTAGAAAGGTTCCCCTATTGAACAACGGATAAATAAGGCTGGATTTTACTTTGATTTTCAGTGTTGTGACAGCTTTTTTTATAAAGATACCAATATAAATTCAAACAGCAACTCAATGGAGCTTAAAATGTTTCATATGCAAACAACTGCTTCTAATTGAATCTCTGCTCTAAATTTATCATGTTTCATTTTTATGACCAACAACTCAAAGAAAGTAGATATTTTTGCAGCATGACTGAGATATTTTTATTGCATTTATCAGCAAATAAGTATAATTTTATTGTGAAGGGATGCTAGGTGTTTTATTTTAAATAGTTCAGATATATATATTGCAGATTACTATCTTGTATAATATCAGACTGCAAACAAATTTAAAGCCTGATGTATTTACATTTCATAACATGACATGTCTCAGAATGATCACTGATTTCAGTTCTGTGCTAAGAGTGTATCATATATTTAACTATAGAATGTTCCTTCCTCTAAGGAAAATCCCATCATACAAGTTTTCTTTTTATAAATTTTTCTCAAAAAGAGACGGTCATCTTATAAAATGCAAATGATTGTGCTAAAATGACATAGAGATGAAAGTTATCATGTGTCTAAATCGTCTCATGCTTTATAACTGGAATTACGGTATGCATACATCAGTGAGAATTAAATTCAGTGGTTTTTCCTATGTCTTTTTAAAGCTTTCTAAAATATTTATAATATTTTCTTGTTGAAGTTCTTTAAGAATTTTCTTTCATCAATCTATTAAATGGAGATCCATATACCCTTATATCACAAGAGATCTTACACTTGGTTGGTTATTATGCAACCAAATAGTTTTATTGTTTAGATGTTTAATTCAGCATAAAAACTTATATGTACATCATGTGTAGCAACCAGAAGATACCAATATTCTAATCTTGAAGAGATCAGTATTTCAGTGTCTGGTTCCAAGGCTCATAAACACTGACTCTTCTGCAAGACACATCAAATAATATCTACAGGTTGGATTTTCTCCATGTTACATAAGAGGGAAACTTGTGAGAAGCAAGCCATTCTGATCTGAGAAGAATCTCTCAATCTGGACAGTTCCATAATCTTGCATGGACCAACATATATTTTCTTTAGAAAAAAAAATTCTTGCAACACCTGAGAGAAATAGTCCATTGATAAATCTTAAGATCACAGAATCACAGAATATTCAGAGTTGGAAGGGACTCACAAGGGTCATTGAGTCCAACTCTTAAACTCTTAAACGTCGCCACTGCCTCCCTGGGGGAATCGCACCCACATCTCCCATGTGACAAGCAGATTTTTTGTACTAAAGTGGATTTAAGATGTGTCCAGTTTCTGTTGATTAAGAAGAAATGTGAAATAAAACATCAATCTAGATAATTATGCATCAAACCCCCCACCATTTTCATGAGATAGCACATTCTAAAAATTATTATTTTTTTCCTATTAATAATAAAGGAAACCTAAGGTGACAGTTCAGTTACAGATACCTATATTTTGTAGGTGAACAAAATCTATCCACCATGCCTAGAAAAGTTCCGGGAAATAATTTCCTAATAATACCAATAATGTGACAGTTTATTTCATACTTCAGGAATAGACATCTTCATTGGAACATTTTGCTATTTTATAACAGACAATTCTAGGGTGAAATCAATCCCACAATCTCTGCATTTTCTTGTGTAGAAGAGAAAAACATAGACAAGATAACTGATTCTCTGTCATTTCCAGAATTAAATGCATGTCTTGGAAGAGCTACAACATTTTCTGGAGAGAGGAGACAGTACTTTCTATTGTCTACAAGAATCTAGGGTGATCAAATCCTTAAATGTATTTATTTCAGTTAAATACTTTAACTCAGGTAGAAGGAATTTGCGTTTTTGTGTCTTTGGTGAAATTGATAAACTTATTTCACTGAAGATAGGAATAAGAAGAAATGAGTCTTTCAAATTCAATAGGATATTAAATGTCTATTGGGCAAATGTAATAGCAATGCTGTTTCCCTTGCAGGCACAGTCTCATTAGACTAAATTCTAGAAATTCAAAGAAAAGAGAACAATAAAGGTACATTTGAATGAACCAGTACTGATTCAACAACCTGCAAAGGAATAAAATAAACCAATGAAAAAATATGGAGTTTAAATGACTAATGACTGAAAACTGTGTATCGGCCTAAGAGATAAACATCGAAATAAAATTTCCTTCTGAAATAAATTGAAAATTCAATTCAGTGTTACTGCAGAAAATCCATAAAGCTCAAGTATTCTTGTCATGAATTTGTTGATGGGGAGAAAAGATAAGCTGTGTATCTTGTTGCTGAAATTAGTGATGCTGAATCAGGACCTCTTACAAAGACAAAAATAAATTTTATTTTTCTCTGTAGTAAAGATCATAATAACAAAGGTATTAAGCTCCCTGATTGTTATTTAGCAGTATCTCTTTCAGATTTGGGAGGATTACAACTGTTCCTTGTACAGAGAAACCCTGCATACTCACGTATTCAATTAGTTGTGGTTGGATTTTCAGTGAGTTTGCGACCGCATGCATGCAAATAACGTACCAAACCCTGAATTCCACAGTCAGGAGGCACCAAAAGGTGCTTCTTCTGCTTTAATGAGGTGCTACAGTGTGAGCCACGCTCCAGAAATACTTAGTAGAGGGTGCTGTGGTTACGGGCCGGGGAGAGAGGTAATTGAATATTCATGGATTCGGTATCTTCACGGATTGCATAACCTGCCCAGGCCCATAGCCCTGTGACTTCCAAGGTGCTCTGTATCTATATTCTGATGCTTTTATTTAATTTATAGTCATATCTCCATATTCACGGATTATGGGTGCCACAGGTTCACAGGTTATTCTGAGTTGGAAGGGACCCACAAGATCATCTAGTCCAACTCTCANGTTAAATCTCATATTATTGGAATATGCCCATTTCTCTAGTCTGTCAAGGTCGCTCTGAAGGGCCCTCCAACCCTCCAGCAGTTCAACATTTGCCCCTAGTTTGGTATCACCTACAAATTTGTTAATGGTGGATTCAATTCCCCCATCCATATCATCAATAAAGATGTTGAACAGTACAGGGCCTAACATTGATCCCTGTGGGACTCCACTAGTGACTGGCTGCCAACTGGACACCATTCACCAGCACTCTCTGAGCTCGTCCATCCAACTAATTCCTAACCCAATATAGAATGCTTCTATCCAGGCCATGCTCTAAGAGTTTCTCCTGAAGCTTACCATGGGAAACCGTTTCAAAGTCTTTGGTAAGATTCAAGTACACAACATTCACAGCCTTTTTTTCATCAACTGGGTGAGTCACCAGATCATAAAAGGAGATCAGGTTGATCAGGCAAGGCCTACCTCTCCTAAATCCATGCTGACTAATTCTAATGTCATGCTTATTTTGCAGATGTGTGTGTCCCGCAGGTCCGGTGAAACCTTTAATCTGTGGATACAGATTGTACATTAATACAGCAAATTATTGTCAAAAATATGACTNCAATCATTACTCCTAAATCCCTCGCCATATCACCACTCTCCATCCACTCGTTCCCCAGCCTATAGCGATGCATNATTATTGTCAAAAATATGACTACTTTGGAACATTGCAACATCCCAGGCTCCTTACAGCAGCGAGAAGCATGAGAGTCAGGGTTTTTTCCTTTTGACTATAGCAGCTAGCACTGGCAGAAGTGCTTTGCCTGAGGCTATGAATATCTGCATATGCACATATGCACACACGCACTGGCATGTCCAGGCCGGCTGCTGCAACAGAACGGTCAGAATGGGGCCTCATGTCTGTCCCTATGTTAAAGACTTCCTGACTCCTGGCAGGGCTGGCTGGAGCCAGGGCCACCCGCCACAGCCGTGCCGTGGAATTATACATCACTCTGCAATACACTGAGTAAGGCCGGAAAACTGAGGACACGAATATTATTGCGCAAATAACTGATGTATTTCTGTAGTACTAACATTATTGCAACTACTGGCAGAATGAAGTGCTGCATACATCTGCAAGCCCAGAAGGAGTGATGAAGGGCCGTCAAAAAACTCAGCATTTTTCACACATTGGCTTTAAAATGTGAAAAAGATAAACTGGACTTCCGTTTCAAGATGAATGTAAAAGGCAGCCAATACTGAGGTGCAATACAGTCCTGCTGATATTGTTAAGAATCCAGCAAAGAACTACAGACGAAAGTATCTGGGGTTTAAAATAAGCACTATGGCTTTTACAACATCATCTCTTAGCATCATCACAAAATTATTTACATAGACACACAGACATTTGATGATTGTATTAGGATGACCATTATTTAAAATACTGCGGTTACACTTAGTCTTCAAGCCTGAAGAAAAAGATGAATACCTCTCTGTGCAATCATAAGTAGCATGGAACAAGTGCCATTATCTTCTTCTAGTATAAGGACATAGGAAAGCAAATGAACCCATTAAGAAAGGTAAAAACAGCCAAAGGAGTGATTATTCAAGAGAATGGAACTCATTATTAAAACATGTTGTGGATGTTGAAGGTTCACACAGATTCAAAGGAAACCGCACAAATCCAGTAAAGAAATCTGTGGTGGTTCCACATGGGAAGGACATTCACTTCAGTCAGTCACAAATTCACGTAATCATCGAGTAATTTAGGTTGGATATGATCATGGATGGCCATCTAGTCCAACCCTCTGCTAAAAGATAGAGTTAACTTCAAAATTAGTACAGGTTACTTGGATCCAAGCATGAAGATCCCACAACTGCCCAGACCAAACTGTTTTCATGACTAAAAGCTCTTATAGTGAGAAGGTTTTCCAGGTATCTTCCTGAAATTTCTCTCACTGCATGTTGTGACCACTGTCTACTAGTTATTGTCTATTTGCAATGCACCTCTGCACTGATGTCTTTTTCTAACTCCCCATTAGGTAAAACAATCAAATCACTCTTCAGCGTCCTCTTTCAACCACAACAGTGGTTTCTCCTGAAGCCTATTATGGGAAACCGTGTCAAAGGCTTTGCTAAGGTCCAAGTACACAACATCCACGGACTTTTTTTCATCAATCAGGTGAGTCACCAGATCATAAAAGGAGATTAAGTTGGTCAAGCAAGACCTGCCTCTCCTAAATCCATGCTGACTGGTTGTAATGTCATGGTCATTTTGCAGTTGCTGCATAATAGCACACAGGACTATCTGTTCCATGACTTTGCCTGGGACTGAAGTCAGGCTAACAGGTCTGTAATTACTCGGATCATCTCTTCTGCCCTTCTTGTCGATGAGTGTCACATTAGCCAATTTCCAGTCTTGTGGTACAACACCAGTAAGCCAGGACTGTTGGTAAATGATGGAGAGTGGCTTAGCGAGTTCATCTGCTAGTTCTTTCATCACCCTCGGATGGATCCCATCTCGTCCCATGGACTTATGAGGATCCAAGCCACTCAGCAAGTCTCTGACTACCTCCTCCTGGATTGCAGGGGGGTTATATTGCACCCCGACTCCTTCCGTCAGCCCACTAGTCCAGTTCACAATCTGCCTTACAATCTGTCTTACTGTTGAAAACACAGGCATCCAATAAGGAGTGAAGGTTGTTGCAGCCTCTCTTTTTACTGTTGATGTACTTATAGAAACATTTCTTATTGTCCTTAACAGAAATGGCTAGTTTGAGTTCCCTCTGGGCCTTTGCCTCTCTAGTCTTTCTCCTGCATGACTTGACGACTTCCTTAAACACCCCCTGAATCACCGCTCCCTTTTTCCAAAGGCTGTACGTAGGAGCTCCTTGCTCATCCAGGATGGCCTTCTTCCCCTCCGACTCATTTTTCGACACATCGGGACCACATGCTCCTGTGCCTTAATGAGCTCATTCCTAAAGTATGTCCAACCATCCTCGACCCCCCTAGCATTAAGGGCTGTTTCCCACGGTACCCTCCCAATTAATTTCTTAAACAGTCCAAAGTCTGCCCTCCGGAAATCCAGCATGGAGGTTTGGTTCGTGCCCTTTCTTGTCACACTGCCAATTGAAAACTCTATGATCTCATGGTCACTATATCCCAGATTTCCTCCAACCACAATATCACTAACTAACCCTTCCTTATTTGTAAACAATAGGTCAAGGGACNCTTGCCAGCCCTCAGGCCAAAACCGTTTTCTAAACACAGAGGATCAGGGTCAAGTGTGACTTGTTCCGAATGTTTTTTTGCTGTCTTCAGCCAATATCATGTCTCTATTTTGTACGTTTTTGTGTTTTATCTCACTTTATCCAAATGAAACCTTGCCCGGCAGTGGTTTAATAATCAGAGGTTAATGGTTTTACTGTGTTTACCAAAGGTCAAATGTCAAAAATACTGCAGCTCAATTGTCTGCTTGAAATGGGGCTCCAGAGGAACAAAATGTCTAAATGGACCATTTTCTGTTAAAATTAAAGGGATAGTATAAACTTTTACATTTCCTTTTAGTATTTTAAATTAATAAAGATATTTTAAATTTTACTGAATAAATCTATTGTATCTAAACTTCATATTAAAATATTCTTTCTGTAATGCTAATCAAAATGGTGATTATCAAGTAGTACAGTGTTTGCCTGGGCAAAATTTATTTTCAAAGGAAATGTAATATATTCTTTTCAAATATCCCAGCTCTTCAAATCTTCTTCAATAAAAAGAAATCTAAAGTATGATGCTTTTTTCTAATTTCTGCTTTTCATACATTTTTCACCCCTTCACGAATGAAAGAAATTCTTTCACTTCATGAAGCCAATAGTCTAGCAAACCAGGATTTCATAGTCAAGATTTTCCAAGCCTTATGAAAGTAAATACAGATAGGAAAAAAAAAAAAAAAAGAAGAAATAAANNNAAAAAGAAGAAATAAATTAACAGGGCATAGCTTCATTCTCTTTCTTAACCACAGGAGTAAAAGTAGCATGAAATCTAAAAATTTTCTTGAAATCTGTGTATTTGATGTGTAATGATATCTAGTAACTTTCTGCACTTTCTTGCTCAGTGCATGGCTTGCAATATCCAAAAGTCTATCACAGCAGTCAACATTTAGGAACAAGTTTATTTGTGCCCGCTTAAAAGAGAAACAGAAGATAAATGTGATTTATTTGCCTGAAGTCTAAAGAAATAATTAACAAACTCTTTTGTTTTTCTTAAATCATCATTTAACAAACTCTTTTGTTTTTCTTAAATCATCATTCATGAGTCCTCTGTGCTTCCAACACCATAAGCCTTGAGATCTTCTGTTCCCTCTCAGGTCATTGTCATAATTATTTTTCTAGCTGTTTACACATTTTCCCTGGTATTTTCAAACTGCAATACATAGAATTTTACAGGAAAACTGATAGTCTGAAAACTGCAGCAGCTGTGGAAAATATTCATTTCCTAATAAGGTCCTGTCTAATTATCCTGCATCACAGGAGAGCATTCTTTCTTCAACAGAACTCACAGAAAAAGAGTTTAGTGTCACCATAATATTTTTTCCCAAAAACAGCCCTGCTCCTCTTCTGCATGTTATCAGTTTGCTCAATTCTGCCATGCAATTCTTTTCTACAAGCACTCCCTACTCTACTCCAGACAAAGTAAAATATGTTATCAAAGGGTGTTTAAACATCTCACATCTATTCATGTTTGTTTAAATTTATAACCTGGAATGCATCATGGTCCACCAGTACAGGAAGATATTGTGCAGTCAAATCCAGTCTTCCTCCTGTATGAATTACATCTTCCTCTATCAGCTAAAGCCTAAAAATTTTCCTTTAGACTGAAATGAGTGAGTAACTCAGTAAGAACCTTTTCACTAAAATTAGAGGTCATGATTTCTCTGATATGGACAGAGTTTCTTTAAATATTGTGAATCAACAAATATGCTTTGAAATAATTACAGTTTATAATTTATCAAACACTTAGGTGAGTTTCCTTTTAATTTGGAGACTATAGTTTTCAGGACCTCTCTTGACTAATTTCACCTACAGCAGAAAAAGTCTTTTTATATTTCAGACACCTAGAAAGACTAACACAATCCTAAATCATAGTTTAAAGCCAAAATGCGGGCTGCCCAGGGGTTGCAACTATACGTCTTTGTGAACCGTCTCCTCCCCAGTTCAAGGTGATCACTTCCTGAGACACTTCCATTGTAAGAATTTCTCTCTACTGTTTATAATCTTTATTTTCATTCGCTATCAGAATCTCATGCTAGTCAATTCTACATTCACTTCCTTGTTTTGGTATTCCTCCTCTTGTCATAAAAGTTGTCATCATATACTACATTTTTTCTCTGCTTTAAGTAATGGTTACCTAATCTTCCTGATTATCCAATGGTCATTGATATTTTTTCTCCCATTCAGCTGTGATCTGTCATACATCCACACTAGTTTGAAGAGACTATTCTGTGTCATCCTCAGTAAAAATCTTGGCACAAGTTGAGAGTTTCTTTCTTCTTATCACAATTATGGGAAGTAAAGGTCAGCAGTGCACTAAAATCACTATCCCACATGAAGATTACCATTATGTGGAAGGATTTCTGAAGTCAGGTGTAGACATGAGGTACTAAGATGCCATTTAAGAGCTATAAACTGCCTGGACTGAGATTGAAAACACATGGCCTCATCTATATGATATAAAAGTACTTCTGATTTCTCAGATTCCATTCACTATGACTATATCTTTCCTCCTCTATGAGATAAAATCCAAAAGAGATTCATTTCTTCACTTTTTATCACATGCTTCGGATTCTATTGAAAGTCAGATGTATTTTATATACGCTACATAGCCCAATACATAGCCACCTTTCCTAGGTGGATTATCAGGGTGTCAGGTTCGAAATAAGGCAATGCAATTCTTTTCAACCAGTAATTGGAAACACATCATCTCACACCTACATGTCCTTGGAGCACAGATGAGATTATGTTGCCCTCTCAGTAAATACATGTTCAGAAAAGCATAGCATTCATAGACGAGAATGCCCATCCTAGAATGTGTAAACTGCTGATGGTCTAAATACATTAAAAAACTCTTCTTAAGTTTGATACATTTTTTCGGGAAGTCATTGTCTGCTCAGTGAAACCAAATCCATATATTCAGACCAAAAGTTCAAACTACTGCTCATATTTGAGGATTTGCATATTGTTGTTACCTATCAATAAAGAAAAAGTGTATGTACTCTATCTGTTAGTATCTGTGTTGCATTTCTTATTGCTTCTCTTCATTTTTTTCAAGAAAATCATATTTTACTGGCACTGTATTATTCCTCCCAAACTTCACCCCATGCTGGTTTTGGGTGGGATAGGTTAATTCTCTTCATACTAGCTAGTAAGGACAGGCCTATGTTTTGGATTTGTGCTGAAGATAGCAGAGATGTTTTTGTTGTTGCTGAGAATTACATAGAGTCTTTTCTGACCTTTTCTGTTCCTCACACCACCCAACCGGTAAAGAGGCTGGAGGTGTACAGAAAGTTGGGAGGGATCACAGTCAGGACAGCTGACTGCAACTGACCCAAGGGATATTCCACACCATATAGTGGCATGCTCGACATATAAAGCTGTAGGCAGAAAGACAGGTGGATCTTCAGAGTGATGGTGTTGATCTTCCCAAGTCACCATTATGCATGNAGAGAGAAATAAGAACTTTACTGGGAGAAAGGGGAAAAAAAACCTAATATAACAAATATATATATATATGTTTGAACAATAACAGTATATTAAAAGAAAAAAAAACCAAACCCACACTGGGACAATGACAACTGTAAACAAGTGGCAAAATAAACAAGCACAACAGGGTGCCTAGTTCAAGGGAAAACCAGGGGACGTACAGGACTCCAGGGGCAGGGGAAACAGGGTTCACGGTAGGCAAACCAGTGGAGCACAGCCAGTGGTCCTTTCCCGAAATGTCCGAGGGGCTGCAGGGAAATCCAATGGCCAGCAGGGGGGAAGCTGTGCTGAGATGAGAAGCCAAAGGTCCACGTGGTCCTGGGCGAAATGGAAGAGGTGAAAAACAAGGTGTCCTCTGTTCCAAAGGTCCGAAATGAGCCTCCCCTGCTGAGGCCCAGGAGCTGTAGTTATAGGGCCTCAGGCCCCTCCCACGTGACATGCCTTGTGGGCATGTCTTCACATGCCATTGGCAGTCACTCAGCCTGCCCTCAGGCCCTTCCCTTAGTCACATGCCTTTCTGGGAGGGGAAGATAAGAAAAAAGAATCCTCCATTGTTTGTCTTGGTAGAAAGGAGATGAAGCCCCTCCCCTGCCATATGCCTTGACAGGGAGGGGAGATAAGATACAGGATCCTCCATGTCACATTCCTTTCAGGGGAGGGAAAGGGAGATTAGAAGAGATACCTATTGTCTGTTCCAGTAAAAAGGAGAAAAGTTTTACAATAGAACAAAAAGCCTCTACCCATGACACTCAGGTATCAAAGGACAAGAAATCTTTGTCCCTCTACCTCCTTCCCAGGTAAGCAGGCAGGTTTTAGTAACACCTGTCTGCTTGTCTAGAGGATAAAGTAAGTATGCTGGAATATAGCCTATGCTGAGACCATGATCCTCAATACTTTTGATTGCAGTGCAACCATTATTACTGGGAACACACTGAAGTGAAAACACTGTTGAGAAACACATAAGGAGCGGCTTATGGAGCTGGGTCTGCTTAGTCTGGAAAAGAGGAGGCTCAGGTGTGATCTTATCGCTGTCTGTAACTACCTAAAACAATCACAGAATCACAGAATCACACAATCAGTAAGGTTGGAAAAGACTATAGAGGTCATCAAGTCCAACCTATCACCTATTACCTAACCTAGCCAAACCTGTTACCTAACCTGTTACCATCCTGCTACCAACATACCATCCTACCTATAACACACTACCCTAATATCTAGGTCATGCCACCAAGTACATCATCCAACCTTTTCTTAAACACCTCCAGGGACGGTGACTCCACCACCCCCTTGGGCAGCCCATTCCAATGAGAGATCACCCTCTCTGTGAAAAAGTTCCTTCTAATGTCCGGTCTAAATCTCCTCTGACTCAGTTTAATACTGTGTCCTCTTGTTCCATCACTTGTAGCCAGAGAGAAGAGAACGACCCCCAGCTGGCTAAAACTCCCCTTCAGGTAATTGTAGAGAGCGATAAGGTCTCCCCTCAGCCTCCTCTTCTCCAGACTAAACAACCCCAGCTCTCTCAGTTGCTCCTCATAGGGTTTGTGTTCCAGTCCCTTCACCATCCTTGTCGCCCCTCTCTGAACACGCTCAAGGATCTCAACATCCCTCTTAAACTGAGGAGCCCAGAACTGGACACA